>JAOUQT010012477.1:0-12121 GCA_025769995.1 Xyliphius kryptos | reverse complement strand
CCTTCACGCCGTGCCGGCGGGTCAGACTCTCATAGACGGTTTCGCTGTGTAGCGCCGCCATCGTTCCGAGAGAGAAACTTCAGTTTGCAATAAAGAAACAAAAGTTTTCCGGCTTCTTACCGGATAGAAGCTCCAGTTCCACCGGAGAGAGAGAGATATTTTGTGGTTATTGAAGCTACTGTGTGAATTTTGTATAGACACAAACGCGTGCACAAAGCCTATTATATATCCATACAGTTGCTTCAATTACCTAAAAAAATGGACATACTTTTTCTTCTGGAATCTCTGGAATTTATGTACAGTTTACAACCACAAAGTGTCAGGCATCTCATTTAATTAACTCGTTTAAGTGTATTAGTTAATTAATGAGTTTGTACATTGGTTCCTGTTTGTGTGCTTATTTTCTGTGTTCTTTGTTTCTGTTTGTTCCTTGCACATCTTTGTCTTGATACCCTGGTTTTTGCTGTTTTTCCTGTTTAAAAAGAATACTTATTTCTCCATTATCTGGCATCAGAGGTGATAAGTAACAAAGTAGAAGTTTTCAATCTCCTTATTTATGTATTTTTAAATCAGGCTATTTTCTTCACGCAATTTTCTTCAGGGTCCCAATGAAGCACAAATCGTAGTCCTACTGGATGTGAAAGGGGGAGGGGGGAGGCACAGTGAAACTCTGATTGGCTACTTTGGTTTACAGGCCGTAGCAGTGAGCATGCGGGGGGGGAAAAAGCAAACATACGAGACAATGGATTCCCAGGACAGCAGTAGCGTCAAGCCAGCGTCTGAAAACATGAAATGAATATGTCCAATTTTAAGTGCAAAGACTTTTTGTTACACTTTGCTCGTCGGAACCCGAATGAGTGCTCGCCCGAGTCAAGCAGAGAAGAGCCAGGTTGCCAGGTTAACGAAAATAGCGTTTAATGAAAACGCGCAATATAAAAACGGGAACCGACACGCAACACAAAAACAATCAACAACAACCAAGGACAAGAACGAATGGAAACCAAGAGTATATAAAACAAAAGTCTCTGTTACATAACAAGAAATGAACGAATAACAGAACGGAACAGTTAATTAACTAAAACCGGATGAAACTGGAAATAAAACAAGTTAACTAACTGAAAGGAATCCACAAAAAGGTAAGGAGCGCCGAGCGCTTCTTACACTATTTAGCACAGCAGGAGTCATTTTTAGATCCTCTCTTGGTGTGTGGGATTATAAATCATACCTTATGTTTTTTCATTGTTTTATTAGCCGGAAATCCAGTCCACTGAACAAAACCTCTAAATCAGTTTATTGATAAAAACACAATAAAATAATGCAATGAAAGTGTCTGTGGTGCCAATTTTTTTTTTTTTTTTTTTTTTTTGGAAAAACATTTCAGAGAGAAGGTAAAGCAGAGCCAGCAGCCCATAGCTAGTGTTTGTGGTGCCTTCTTGGTCACCATCGAAATAACCACCACCAACAGTGAGGTGAGGCAAGAGCGATTTGGCAGTAGACATTACAATCGGTCCATACTCCACATGGTGCAGAGCGAAATCCCTTACCATGGCTTATAATTATACACACACGCTGCTATCAATACGTGCACATGTGGGGAACCTAAATGTAGAACAATGTGTCTTGTGTTGTGTGTTTGCAAATGTATGTCAGGCAAATGTGATAGGAAGACGAAACAATCTTGAGCAAATTTGATTTTCTTTTAATAATGTAGCTGGCTGGTTCCAGGAAAAAAGAAAAAGAAAAAGAGGACTGGGATGATCTTACACAGACAGGCAGTCACTGTAGAAATAAGAGAAGGTGAGTAAGGAATGCTCATTGGATTGGTTGCAAGTGTAATACAAGGCAGCACAATCTAGCGGACTCTAGTGGATTACTAAATATCTTAAGGAGGTGTGACCAGAGTTATCATTGTGCCTACACAAGGTATCAAGACATCACAGAATTTTTTTTACTTTTCTTTATAAAGTTAATAATCCTAATGAGGGTTGAGGAAAATATGCTGGGTCTATTCCAGATTGCAGATCATTGTGATAAGAGGGACACAATGAGACATGCTTGTAAAGCATGTTGGCCAGGATGAACCAAATTCCATGGGAAAGAACCACAGAAGATAAATATTAGTTTGAAAAGATTTATTTAAAATAACATGATTAAAACCAATAGTGGCATTAACCTTCAGCACGTTCGCCTCTCAGCACCTGATCTGGGTAGAGTTTCCATGTTCTTACAGTGTCCTTGTGAGTTTTTTCCAGGTTCTCCATTTTGCTCCAACCGTCCACAAATATGTATTTAAGGTAAATTGTCTGCTCTAAATTGTCCCCTTAGTCTGTGTTTCCTATGCCCGTTAGAGGGTAAGGGTTGTATCAGGAAAGGCATCTGATGTAAAACACTTCACCAAGACTAATATGCAAGTTCATCAAGTATAAAATGCTGACAGAAGAATGTAATTAAAGTAATACAAACTATTTTGGGGTATATGCACACCATACATACCATACATAGCATTTGATAATAACCCAGATACACAAGTGACAAAACAAATCATATGCCAGGTGAAACACGACTCATACTACTCCACATGTGAGTGAGATAATAAATTGAATAAACATAGGACAAAAAGGGCCTTGACCTTAAAACCCAAACCCCACCTAATTTAAAACAATAAAATACATAAATACAGCATAAATTAAATTCCTAACTTGTGATAATCACTAGTTTTTATTACTTGTAATTTTTATACACTCCAAATTCAAGGAATATGGCTTAAAAGACTATAATTTAGCCATGCTCCACGTTTTTTGACGTTTATATATAAGTTTGTATATACACTCACTCACACAGCCACACACTATACAGTGCAATTTAGAGCATTTAATTTACCTTGAATCCATGTTTCTGAATGTGGGAGGAAACTCACGCAGACATGGGGAGAACGTGGAAACTCCACCCGTTCGATTCAATTGAGATTCAACTGGGATTCCCCAGCGAATGTGCTAACCACTAAGTCACCATGCCGCCCACAAATAGCCGATAGATAGATAGGTAGGTAGGTAGATTGATTAACTGATGGATGGATGGATGGATGGATGGATGGATGGATGGATGGATGGATGGATTGATTGATGCTAAATTGTGGCATCCAATAGCATCAATACAATAAGATAAAAGATTAATACACTAAAAGAAACACAAAATAAAAAAAATAATAGTGATCTAAGAATATCCTTATTTACAGATTGCAATAAATATTTGTATGTTAAAACTCAGCTCTTACAGTGCAATGAATGGTGCAACAGGGTGCAAACATCAAAAAGTGCGAAGTGCAAATGACAATTTAAGATACATAAAAATTAAGCAATTTACAGATTAAGGTAAAATATGCAAATGACAGATGAAAAAACTGTGCTCAAAAGTGTGAACTCTCCCTGAGTACTGTTCATGTGAATGGCATGTGTAATGGGCATGAGGAGTGTTTTTATATCTGTCCAGGTGAATGAGCGATACAAAGTCTGTGTAAATAAGTGTATAAACAAAACTCAGTTGGAACTAGGGTCCACTCCTCTACGGGAGGAGTTAAACAGTCTGATGGCTCTTGGGATGAACAATCTTCTCAGTCTGTCTGTAGAGCAGCTTAGTGAGAGCAGTCTGCTACTAAACACACGTCTCTGCTTCATGATGAAGGTGTGTAATGGGTGACTGCTATTGCCCATGATAGAGAGCAATTTGGCTAAAGTCCTCCTCTGCAACCATGATCCAGCCTGTCTGACTAGCTTATCCAGCCGCATCATGTCACTTTTCCTCATGTTGCCACCCCAGCAAACCACAGCGTATTAGAGAATGCTGGCCACTATGGAGTGGTTGAACATCTGCAGGAGCTTTCTGCAGATGTTAAAGAAGCGCAGTCTCCACAGGAAATAGAGCCGACTCTGTCCTTTCTTGTACAATGAACACAAATTATCAATAAAAAAGGACAGAATTTGTCAACTTTAAAAGTGGACAATGGAAAGAACCATCCGCTCGCTCCATTATTCATAGTGCTCACTTCATACCTGATGACTACAACTATGGGATGTAAAAAGCAGGATTTATACAATGGCTAGAACAGGAACCGGCTTAATTACAGACAGAATTAACATACACTCACAAACTGCCGATGGAACTCAACAAAAGTCCTGCAGCTGTTACATGGCTTTCTCTCTTCCCGCAGCATATTGGCTGCACACATGGTAACTTCCTAGAATTTCTGGAGTGACCTCTGGTTTTTCCATCAATTTACTTGAACTTGTCGATTTTTAAAGTAAACCAAATATGAGTTCACTTTAAATACTTTTTATATTCCCATTTACATTTCAGAAGCTAAAATAATGTAAAATTTTCAGGGTGGTCCATTAGGTGGTGCTTAGCCTTTAACCAACATCGACTGTGCTGAGACACAGGGCGGGGTAGTGGCCATGGCCAGAGAGCAATGAATATGGAAGTGCTCATCCAAACTGATACAATGTATGAACATTTTTTATGCCTCATCAGAGAACATAATGGTCCTCAGATGCACCTGCAAGTGTAGCGAAATCTAGGTGCATGCAAATCATCACTTGTGTCATCGAGTTTTAAAGTATAAAAAAAAACTTTAACCACAGATGTCACTTTACAATTTTGGGTAGCCTACAATCTCAATAATAATAGCAATATTGACAATAGACGTATAATACTAGATTACATTTAAAATATGTAATCTAACTAAGGATCACTAGTATTTGAGATAGAACTGCATTTGACATCACGTTAAGTCGTCTAATATAAAATGTATCCCTTACAATCAATAAAATAGCCAAAATAAATTAATAGAAAGGTCAAAGTGATCATTTTCAGCAGGTCACTTAGTTCCATTTAATTCTGACATTAGATCCAGATCAATACAACATAGTAAATATCTCAGCTAACATTTGTATACAACCCCAAAACAAATCCATACACTGTATAAAAAGCTAAATATAAAACAACATGTATAAAAAAACTTTGTATATGTACAAATCAACAGGTTAAAAAGGATTTAATTCTATTTGCTAAATGTAGAGAAATAAGAAATTGAAAAGACTCAGTGTATGTGTCATGCTATGTCCAGGTCCAAACACCAAACAACCAAACCACAGGTATAAGAGACGAGAGTTTTAAATGCATATAAAACATCAGCATTACAGGAAACAGCTATGAAGGACCCGTGGAGGACCCTCTTTCTGAGGAGAGAGCGGGGCTGGCTTAAATACCAAAATTAACCAATAACCAATGAAAATGAACAATAAAACGAAAAGAAAAATGCATAGAATCAAATTGAAAGAGCTAAATATAAAGTAACAAATCAAGCCAAAACATAGTAAATGCCGGCTGAACATAGGATCCTGACAGTATGCAGTTTGGAATATGATGTACAGACTAATTAAAAAAATAAGTTAATAAAATAAATTAGTTCCTGAAATGACATTAAAGAAGGAAACATTAGATAAAAAAAATTGATTGTGGTGGCCGCGTGTGACTGCCATATTACATTTACATTTAGTCATTTAGCAGACGCTTTTATTCAAAGCGACTTACAAATAAGATAACACAAGTCAGTAATTTAGAAAAAAAACAGCTAAACTGCAGTACCCTGCGCTGTGGAAGAAGTGTGTTTTGAGAAGTTTCTTGAAAATATGTGACTCAGCCTTAAGGATGTTGTTGGGAAGGTTGTCTTAGCATTTAGCAGTGGTGAATTATATTGAGTAGGAATTAGCGATCGAGCTAATGTGAACGAGTTGGAGCGTATTTAGTAAAGATGGACTGAAGGTAAGATGAGAGCAGATCCAGCGACTGTCCTGTAGGCCAAGTACTTGTACTGAATGCGAGCAGCTACTGGAAGCCAATGGAGCGAGATGAGTAATGGAGTGACATGAGTCGGGCTGCAAAATTTTGAACCAATTGTAGATGTGTGATTGTTGAAGTTGGGAGACCGGCAAGCAGAGCATTACAATAGTCAAGCCGGGATAGGATGAGGGCTTGGACCAGCAGTTGAGTAGTGTTCTGTTAGGAAAGGTCTGATTTTCCTGATGTTATACAGAATAAATCTGCAGGAACGGGCAGTTTTTATGATCTGAAAGTTTAGGATGATTGTCGATCAAAAAAAAAGCCACGATTACGGACCGAGGCAGCTAGAGAGATTGTGGAGCCATCAATTTGGATGTCAGGTCATGGTGAATTAAGTGTTTATCTAGGATTAAAAGTGAAATTATAAGTAAATTTAAGGGACATAGCCTCCACGTCGTGTCCACCAATTTGTGTGTGAGTAAGCGTGGGGTTCTGCTGGTTTCAGACATGGATCAGACATATTTTTATTACACATGAGAGAACAACAGAAGTCAAGAAAAAAACAGCTACACAGTAGGATCCTACAACCTGTGCATTATCAAATCTGGCTGCATTTTTTTTGTGTCAGAGTGTGTAACTTGTTCAGTTACGTTTTAATAAACCGAACCGTGTGGAGGTCTCTGCTATGTGGGCGATGTCACAATTTACAAATGCATTTATGTCAACAAACAAACTTTTTTGTACAGAGCAATGTTCAGAATTATTTCTGTGTTAAACAATTATCTGTAGCAACTTCAATGACGTTACTTACACAGTATTCTGTGCTGTGCAGCCATAACTGCATCAGGTGCAGCCACATTCATCTAAGCACTAAGGTCTTAGAGCTGCATGTGGTAAATCAAACACATCTGCCTAAACTGCTTTCATAAATGCCACTAAGGACACATGGTGCATCTAATCGGACCAAATGCCATCTCGTCTTGTGGTGTGGCTTTTCATTTGCAAAGCGGGCACTCAATGGCGCAGAGCAAGCACCACAAGATGCTGGCACTGATCACTGAAGCCACACTTACACACACAGACACACATGCAGACGCACACACATCTTCTCCAACTGGCAAAGGGCCTGAAGCTGTGCCCACCCACTCCCGTGCTTGGAACCATTACGTCAGAGGAGGATATTTTTGGGATGACGCACACAGCTTTCCCCCTTCCCCCCACAGTTTGGCATCAAATCGTTTTAGCCGCCTGGGTGAAATTCCTTCCTAGCCCTGTATTTCACAATAATGGAAGTTATTTTTGGGGGTCGGAATGCCACACGAGGCAAATGTCCCAGCTGCATAAGGATGAAAACGGACGTAATGCTTTCTCTCATGCCTCGAGTCTAGTCTCACAGTCTCTGAGTGTAAATGAGCTGTTAGAGTAAGTCATAGGCAGAGCTAATTATATATACTTCACACACAAGACATTAAGCAATAAAAGACTTATAAAATTAAAAAGTTTGTAAGTCGCTTTGGATAAACGCGTCGGCTAAATGACTAAATGTAAATGTATAAAGTTAATGCAAAAGATCTTCTTGGTGAATCTGACTTTGTGTATAGAATAATTCATTATTCCTTATTAATTATAAAAGTCTTAAATCGGGCAATGTTGATGACTACCCAAGTGCTTATTCTTCGTGGGGTAGAAAATCACACAAAAATGTCTTTCGACTTCAGACTACAGACAAACACACTTACACATATACAGTACATTTAAATGTTCGGACAATTCAAAATCTTGTATTTACATGACTTACATGTGTTTGGACAGTGGTGCTCAATGAGGAAACCAAGCTGCCTAAGGAGAACATGCAAACTCTATTTAGTTTAGATCCTGGCCGATTTTCCTTAATTTTAACCCCGGCCCACCTTGTTGTGAGAGGACAGAGCTGCCCAATTTACCACCATGCCTGGTGAAGTGTAAATACGTTATATTGAGGTTAAAAGAAAACAAAGAACAGATTTTTGTTTCGATTTATTTTGACCTCATACTTCACAATCCCACTATGAGGATTGGATCATGACTTTGTTTAGATTGCTAAGAACTTTTCTCTTCAAACTTTGAATTAATTATGGACTAGCTTCAGAAAGTGTAAGGAATTATGAACCACCTGTTTTCAGCTTCAAGCAGCATTTTAACAAAATGCTTGCTGACAACCTTTTGGATGTTAGATGTTGATTATGAAATTAAACCCATTATATGGAATAACCTGATATGTAATTTACAAACAAATATAGGATTACCTTACACTATGGAAACATTAAATCTTAAAACATTAACCTCATAGTGCATCAATGTGACAACCAGCAGAATCACTGCCACTAACAATGACACATTCATTCATACATTATCTTCAGCTTAATCCTTTACTAGGGTGGTGATAGGGTTCCCCATCCAGGGGAGTACATTTCAGGCGCTGGGCAGATACACCCAGGACAGGGCACAATCCATCGCTGGGCACACACTTACTCACACAGCCAAAAACTATATGCGGAAATTCAGAGCATTCAGTTTGCCTTGAATCCATGATTTTGGACTGTGGGAGGAAACTTGAGAGCCTGGAGGGAACCCACGCTGACACAGGGAGAACATGGAAACTCCACGCAGATCAAGATTTGAACCAGGAATCCCCAGCTCTGAGAGGCAAACGTGCTAACCACTAAGACACCGTGCCGCCCACAATGACAAATATTGCATTAAAAGAACGTTATAGAGAAAAAAAATGTAAAGTTTTTCTAACCTAACACATTTCTCTGATTTTGACCTGATACAGGTTATCACCGAAGCACTTTCTTTGTATTTATTCAGACACAGAAATTTGGCACTGGAACACCAGGCATCAATAATATAATAGGAGGATCTTCAGTCACCCGCACAGTTTTTCACACTTATGCTGAATTGGCATAATTTTGCAGACATTGTCACAGACATTTTAATATTTTTGAGAGCAGGCTCTTATTATTACTATAACGTTGTTTAAAATGAGGAATCTAAAAATCACACATATAAGCTGCGGGTGGCACGGTGACTTAGTGGTTAGCATGTTTACCTCTTAGTGCTGGGGATCCAGGTTTGAATCCCATTCTGAGTGGGATTGCCATGTTCTCCCCGTGTCTGCATAGGTTTTTGCCAGGTTCTCCGGTTTTCTCCCACAGTACAAAAATATGGATTGAAGGTAAATCGACTACTCTAAATTGTCCCTATAATATGTGTTTGTGAGTGTGTGCCCTATGATCGATAGTGAACTTATAACCCCTGCGACCCTAGTAGAAGATAATGAATGAATGTTTAAGCTGCACAGAAATGTTACGGCATTTATTGTACAATTTTAAAATAACACGCATTTTGTATTCCGTTGGTCATTCTTTGGAACAAATAAACCCAGAGAGTCCCTGATAATACCGGCCTTCACTTGTTCAGCACAAACCACTACTTGATCAGTTTTTGGCACGCAGTTGTACTCTACTTTCATTTAAGTGTGTAGACCAATGGTGATACAAAAAAGTATATGCCTGTATTTCAACTGGAGCATTTAGCATTGCTATGTATGTGAAACATGAAACACTACTAACACAAATGTCTTAAAGGCCTGATAATAGAAAGATTAACAGGGAACATTTGGGATGTACTGTTGTTTGCCGATCATAAGTGAACTGTATCTGCATGACATCTTAATTATGTCTGCATGAGAGCATCAAATGGCTTGAATCAGCACTTCTGCATATTTCTAGCACCCAGTGAAACAGATACATTACACTCCATCGACCCTGACATGGTGAGGAGTCGTACGTGTGCGGCAGGCTGATGTGAATATCCTGCACTGATATCTTTGTCTCTGACGATGCTGGCTTCCACTCTTCCAGGTTTCTGGTTGCATGGTTTTGTGCAGAGATAGCGTTTTTCATTTCCCCAGATCCATGTAACACGACCCTGGCACTGGTACCTATAGAGCTTCATTCTGGAAAAAGTAGAAAAAGCTGTGGCTTTTGAACCGTTGTACAGCCCACATGACTACATGTCACTCTGAGACACATGTTTGTATTTGTAGTGAGTCAATGTTAAATAGATGGTTGTAGGCAAACACAGAAACACTGACATGTAGACAACATGTAAGCTTTAGTGCGTTCTTTCTCATGCCAACAAAAAAAACCTCCTCTCCTAAAGCACAGTTCTGTCTCTTTTATTCTAAAGAGAATTATTTTATTTAAATATAGACGATAAGTCAAATAAAGTTGTCACCTGATTTGCCAATCAAAGAGCATATGCATGTTGTAACTGGCAGGTGGTACCAATTCTTGTAGTCCTAACCAATGCATTGAGAAGCTATTGATTTTGTAAACAGCCATATCAAAAGATGTAACTCAGAAGGTGTACGGCATACTGGAAAATGAGGCCTACATATACTACTTCAGCAACAGGTGGAAGGAAACTTAAAACCTGGAGAAAACCCATGCTGGTGCAGGGAGGACATGGAAACTCAAACCAGACTGGTTTATGCCCAAACATAAAAAAATACTTTGTAAGCCAAACACTCAATACTATCAGTTACAGTGTACCCCACTGTTTAACATTATTTATGGCGTTTTACAGTCTTGACACACTGTGACATACAAACCAGATTCCAAAAAAGTTTTTATTTTGTGAATAAAAACTGAATGCAATGATGTGGAGATAGCAAATGTCAATATTGTGTGACATGTCAAATAACAGATCAAAAGTTTAATCTGAGTAAATGTAACATTTAGGTATATATTGGTAAAATATAGGTAAAATAAGTTGATTCAAAATTTAAGTGTCAACAAATCCCAAAAAAGTTGGGACAAGTAGCAATAAGTGGCTGAAAAAAGGAAATTGAGCATATAACGAACAGCTGGAAGATTAATTAACACTAATTAGGTCAACTGACAACATGATTGGGTATAGAAAGAGCTTCTCAGTGTCAGTGTCTCTCTGAAGCCAAGTTGGTAAGCGGGTCACCAATTCCACCATTGTTACGCAGCAATACCAGAATGGTATTACCCAGTGTAAAATAGCAAAGACTTTTGAGTTATCATTATCAACTGTGCATAATCAAAAGATTCATAAAATCTGGAACAATCGCTGTGCGTAAGGTCAAGGTAGTAAAACTCTGCTCGATGCTCGTAATCACTGGGCCCCCAATCACAACATCATGGCTACGTAGGAGAAGATCCAGGTACTGAAATTTTCAGCCTGCAGTCCAGATCTTTCCCCTGTAGACAACATTAGGCACATCATAAAGAGGAAGATGCGACAAAGAAGGTCCAAGATGATTGAACAGCTAGAGGCCTGTATTAGACAGGAGAACTTGATAAACTGGTCTCCTCTGACCCCAGACGTCTGTTGAGTGTTGTAAGAAGAAGGAAAGTATGCCACACAGTGGTAAAAATGGCCTTGTTCCAATTTTTTTGTTGACGGCATGAAATTTTGAAACAACATATTTTTCTCTTAAAATGATACATTCTCTCAGTTTAAACTTTTAATCTGTGATTTGTGTTCTATTCTGAATAAAAGATTAGATGTTGGGATCTCCACATCAAATTAATTATTAATGAATAATTTAATTTACATAACCACTCAAAAGTTTAGGATCACTTGCAAATTTCTCTATTTTAAAAGAAAAACACGTCATGTAATTCACAAACAACATTGTCCATTTCACAATTTAAGTGTATCAGATGATTAAAGAATACATTTTTTGTAATTAAATCTATTTTATATAAAGGCTTATTTTGCATATAGTCCTATTATCAGCAATTCACAGTCCTCTGTCTAGATCTCCTGCTTTGGCTGCCAATCGAAGTTAAGGATGTTATTGGGCTAATTGTTTGCTAGGATTGCTTAATTGTGATGCACATCTGAAACACGTTATGCTAATAAGTGAGCATAAAAAGAAGCACATCATTCTAGGTTAGTTTACTATCTAAAACCTCAGCAGTTGTTGGCTTGCTCAACTTTCTTTAGAGACCCATCAGTCCATTGTTGTGTCAGTGTGAAATAATGCTTGTGAATTGCATGACATTGTGTTTTTTCAAGGATTTAAGGATTCAAGGAAGCTTTATTGTCATTTTCATCACATGTGGCATGCTATAAAAACGAAATTATGGTCTACGGACTTAGAGTAATCCTGTAAACTTTTAAAGCCAAAAATCAATATGTACATTGTATATATATTTTAAGTAAGATATGGATATAAATGTAGACTATATGATATACACAATAC
>JAOUQT010012451.1:0-12123 GCA_025769995.1 Xyliphius kryptos | reverse complement strand
AGAAAAGCAATTAGGAAGCATATTGGATGAATGAGAAACGCATTAATATTAGCAAGTACATTTGTCAGTGGGTTTGATGCGAGTCTTTTTCTTTTCTTTATGCAACATTAAGATTGTGGCGCTCATAAATTCTCCGCTTAAATTGCCATCTGTTCCCCTGTCAGGCCACTCCGAGATAGGAAGGGGGAGGAAAGTTTTTCTCCTCTCTTTCTTCCGCCGTGTTCTTTCACTTTTCTTTTGATCATAAAGATTTTTTAACAAGAAAAAAAAAAGCCGTGGATCTTTTATTCCTTCCCCCTTTTTGGATTCTTTATGGATCACTTGGGCACAGCAAGCTCTTCTATATGCCTAAATCATGCTGTCTTGGTGCCGGATCAAAAAAAAAAAAAAAAAAGGACGAAAGAAAGAAGGAAAGAAGAATTCTTTCAGCGAGAGATATATTTAACTCAGTTTAATATTTAATTAAATTCAACATGCAGACAGTAGAATATCCCTTGGCAACCTTGCATTTGAAGGCAGAGATTACAGCGGCGTGAGGACGGGTACGGCTCACAGGATGGGGAGCGCGCGCTCTGTCTCTTATTGTCTTTCAGCCGCAGAGAAGGAGATGGAGCTCACTGTCTTTGGCACGGTGGCCACGTTCTTGGGGCTATCATCTCAATAACATGGACAGCTTAATGACGGCATGTCCACGCACTGTCGCTGTGAGATTACTGTCAGCGGGCTCCATGGCCGCGGGGAATGTGGGGGTGTGCAGAGCTCAAACTAAGGGTGTTGGGTGGGGTTGTGGGGTGCATGCATCCCCATGGTAATTAGTCAGCCAGGAGTGTGTGTTAAGTGGACTTGGCCGCCAGCAGAGTGGCGGAGGGGGTGATGCACTTGCTGTTCATCTATGTTTTGTCTGCACTTCATACATGACTAGTTCCACTTTTTATTGTTAGGGTCTTCAGATGGGTTTCGTAATCTAGCAGTAATGAAAATAAAAAAAAGAAAATTAAGATGGGTTCATCTAGATTATGTTAAACATCAGTGCATCAGTTATTAACAAAAAAGGAGGTCCCAAACAATGTAAAAATAAAAAAAAAGTTTAAATAATCTTAGCTCACTGACTCATCATTAATTCTCCCACTTCCAGAAATTTGGCATCGTGATTCCCGATCATGTCATTGGAAAAAAAAGTCCTTCTCATCTTCCTACGTTCGATGGTTTTATCGATATTACCATCGAACACCAGACCCATTCAGTGTCACTCAGTCTTCCCTACAAGGCTGTAACAAGACAAGTACCTACAAGGCTGAAACTTGGCGCCGTGATTAGCTACCATGTCCTTAGAGAATGTCCCCAGGTTCTCTCTTTCCTCCATTCGATTGTCCGTTCAATATCACCATCGAATGCAACACCTCGGATGGATTGAGGTCTTCACGAGTAAACACGAAGCTGAAACTTGGCTCCTCATCGTGTCCTTGGAAAACCTACTGAGAAATTTACGTAAGAGCAACCTGGAGGACTCCGTAGTCACAAATCGAATAATATTAATTCCAGATTTTCATTTACCACAAACCTCACTCTATCATAATACATTCATTCAAAAACAATTACATTTCAACTTTCATGTTATATGGAGGTAATTTCTCTACCTGAGCACAGCATAGGTATTTTTATATATACTGCTCAAAAAAAAATAAAGGGAACACATCCTAGATCTAAATGAATAAAGTATTTATTTAAAAGATATATTCCGTTGAAAATTTTTATTTAGTAGACAGTGGAATGCATTGAGAACAAAATAACATAAAAATTATCAAAAAGTAAATCAAAATTATTATCCCATGGAGGTCTGGAAGGTACATTGTGTTGTTTAAGCGTTCCCTTTATTTTTTTGAGCAGTGCAAATATATGATATATATTACAGTAATTAGCATCATGCATGTAAGGTTTGAACTAACTAACTGAACTAACTGCAAGTTCAAAGTTTTTTTTAACATGATTTAAAAATACAGTACTAGTCAAGCGTTTTGGCATGTCCCCTTCTTTCTATATTGTCTATTTGCTCCAGTCACCATACACTGTAGCTGGACTGTAGTTTTACCATTATAGACTGTAGTCCATAATGCCACGCCTAGTTTCTATTTTTTTGTTAGTCCGCTGTTGGTTCTCTGTCCTCTATTGGTCCGGAGCATCCCAGAACAGGTAGAGTTTGGGTAGTGTATTGTTTATTGTCAGTTCTGCAGTGACACTGATGCGGTGAGGGGGTTTTAGTGCAGCAGTGCTGCTGTATTTTCATTTAAACACCTCAGTGACACTGCTGGGATAGGAATAATGCACCAACCAAATAATAGCTGTTCTGTGGTGGAACTATTGGGGTCCTGACCATTAGAAAAGAGCAAAGGGGACATGCACAGTATGTACTGCAGTCCATAAACAGATGGACTACAGCCTGGAGTTGTAGAACTACATACTAATAACATGGACAATAAGTGAAGTAAGTTTAAATTCAAGCAGTAAAACACATACATGCAATGGTGCTCAGTAAATAACAAAAAGGCTGTGTATTCGATTTATATTGGATTCAGACTAGTTCACTTTAAGTTTCTCTTAAAGGTTACTTCCACATTAGTTATTAAATATTAGATGAGTGTGCTAGAAATACTGAGTGCAATACCAGTCTATAAACTTTTTTTGTATAACTCTTTTGGTGTAATCGGTGTGTGGGAGTGTATGTGTGCCGCTGCAAAAAACTGGAGGCAAAGTAAGCAAAATGTAAAAATTAGAAACTGCACAATCAGCTACCACGTTCATCCTATCTGCCTAACGCTTCTTCCATCTCTTACATTCTTTTTCTCTTGCACCACCCCCACCACACACACACACACACACACACACACACACACACACACACACTTCACACATGAGAACACACATCTAAATAGAAATGAAGCTATTTTTAGAACTATGACGTTGCCAGACCTCCCCCATATGTGTAAGGCATGCTATTTCCAACATTTATCTCTCCAAGGAACAAATGAAAGAACACACACACACACACACACACACACACACACACACACACACGCACGCACGCACGCACGCACGCACGCACGCACGCACACACACACACACACACGTGCGCACACACACACGTGCGCACACAAACACACACACTAACAGCATTTCTGATACACTGCAAGTTGTTAGTATTTAGTATGGTGAGTTTTTTATTATATTAAAATCTTTTACATTTACATCACATATTCTTTTATCCAAAGCAACTAACAAATGAGAGAACAACACAAGGAAGGAGAAAACAGCTAAATCTTAGTATGATCAAATCTGATCTATATCCATTCTGGCTTCTATTCTATTTTTTTATTTATATATGCTTGAATATAAAAAAAAAATACATTTGGACTAAAATAGTAATTTAAATTAATTCTCTTCCTACTATTTTAACATGTGGCATGGTGGCTTGGTGGTTAGCATATTCGCCTCCCAGTGCTGGGGATTCCCAGTTTGAATCGCTATATGGGTGGAGTTTCAATGTTCTTCCTGTGTCTGCGTGGGCTTCCTCCCACAGTCCAAAAACATGGATTCTAGGTAAATTAAATGCTCTAAATTGACTCATATAGAGTGTGTTTGTGTATGTGTGTGTAAGTGAGGAACCTCACCGCAACCACGGGATTAAGCAGAAGATAATGAATGAATGAATGAATGAATGAATCATTCAACATGTCATTAAAAAAATTTACTGCCCCCACCCCCCCATTATACACATGAAAGATGTGAATCGGAATTAGCAGTTAATCATTTATTGTTTACTGTAATATCAAATTTGTAATAGACCCATATTTAAATACACTATTAAAATGAAGGCGATATAGGCTTCCATTTTTGTGTAGTGTACTAATGTACCTTGATCAAAATGCATAATTTCTAAAGGAAATTAAGTCCATATACATTGTAGAAAAGCTATATTTAAGCACCTTATAGATTACTTCTACAAGCACGTGCAACCCCTAAAGGTACACTGATGTACTTATGTACATATTTTCTAACAGGGTAAAGAAGATTTAAAAATTAAAAAATAAGCATAATATGTCTTGTATTATACATTGCTTAACATAAGGTACAAAGATTATCCATTAGAAAAGCTTCTTTATCGAGAGTCGGTGGGTGCGGTTGCTTTAAACCAGCCCCACTACAGTATAGTTGCAATTTTCATAATCTGTGTAATCTGGTATTTACAATGGAACCTCTTTATGAGCCTACAATGACAGCGAGAAGGTTAACACATGAAACCACTTTCCAGAAGAAGGAAAAAAAGATCTTAAAAATGGATTTGCACAGATTGTTCTTTTTATTACCATTAACAGTAATTTGATGCACATGCCTCAGGTGACCTTTTAACAGTATTAAATATTCCCATCTGAGTCATTCATTAGTATGGCAGCACAAACAGAAGGCTGGGTGCAGCCATGCACCAGGAGAGTGTGAGGGTGTATGTGCGTGATTGGATATGTCGAGAGCCCCCTGCCAGCTTGCCATGCAGGAGCTCTTAGACCCCGAAGGTTGGAAGCAGTATTGAGAAAGCATTTTGTGAATTATTTCGCACATTTGACAGGAGGCACTGGTGGCCAATCCCATGTTTTTGATAAATAGCTGGAAATCAGTGGCAAATTACTGGAGAGTACAATCAAAGGCACATTAATTGTCTGCGATCAAGAGCTGCATGGGGGAGGGGAGGTTCCATATGCGACCCTCACATCTGGTTGACAGGGTGAAGATGTAATTCTTTATGTCAACAGTTATTAGCGGTACATTTAAGCTCAGATACAACAGTACAAACAGGAAACAATACCACTGAAACACTTGTCTGAATAAAGTACTGGCTGATTTAGTAATAACAACGTTTTAAAGCAGGGAATTATTTTGTCATTAAGGTTTTGTAAAACATAAACATAGTAATTAAGACTGTATTTGTAATTAGTGAGATACTATTTAATTGTGACAACAATTATATTCTGCATAAGATTTTACATTTTGTGGGTTTGAATTTATTGTGATTACAACAATATGCCTCATTCTCATCCAGTCACCACCATCCTGCTGCTCAAGCCAATTAAACAGATATTGGCCACAAATAGGCTGTCAAATAAATCATCTTATGTATAGGTTACTACTCATAGTGTAAGTGACGAGGAGAATGAACAAGAGTCCAAGAGTGAGAGCTAGTGTTATCTTCCCATTTTTTGTCAGATGCTTCCTTGTAAGCCTGGTGGAACACACTCCTGAGCCTCCTGGTTGGATTTGTTGGAATGTGTGAGAGGGATGATTTTAGCGCCACAAGCCCAGCGCCAGAGAGCTGCAGACTTCGTGCCATCTGTCTCCCCCTTCACTCCTCTACTTGCCAAACTTGTATTTTTTTCCCTGCTCGTTCTTTCTCTCATTGCAACCCCCTTTCATCCCTCATCAGATAACTAAGATACAGAGAAGGATCAAGTCAGACAGGCCAGCTGAGTTTCATAAAGGCTACAGAGTATGCTGGGAATTGATTATTTTGATTGGTGGGCCAAGAAAAGATGTTCAGTTAGACCGCGTGTATTGACAGCTGCACACAAATAATTGGCATTCTTTCCACTTTTTGACTAAAAGCAAGAAGAAAAAAAACTGCTGTATTAGAATTGGACGGATTGATTTATTTTTCTTTTTTAAAAAATATTTAAAATAGCAGCAATCATTTGAAGCTTTACATTAATTATTTTTACATTATAGACCAGAAGTTTTTTACTGAATTGCAAAGCCAGACATGCTTTTTTCTCCTCAACCATTTTGTTAAAGATGACAACTAATGTAAGAGCACAAAATTACTGTCTACTCACTCGTGTGAGAGGAGAGTCATATTATTAAGACCATACCCAATCCTCTCATCAAATGAGTTGGAGCGAATGTGCTTGACCTCTGGCCCTCTCTGTATGTGGGCCACCCAAGCCAAAACTCACTCTACCCAGGTCCATGCTGAAAGGGACCAGCCAGGCAACGATGGCTCACTGTCATGGCCAACAGAGAGTCTTTGAAGCTGACCCCTGTCATTCTGCTCAGATGACTCCTGCCATTGATCTGGCCTACCACAATAGAAAGGGGAGCCAGGTGCCCATGGTAGATAAAGCACGAAGCTGGTGATGCCCTGGAGGAGGCCTGACCTCTTGGAGTAGCCAGACTGGGAGTCAGTCAGAACAGGATAACCACTTTTGAAGAAGCTGTTATTAAATCAAAGTACACTGCTCTAGGAAGCTTGAATACAGTAACAACAGAAAGGATCATACTAAGACAGCAGCTTCAATGTTTCAAGTACATAATATATAATATTTACAGAAAATATATAATATTTACAGATTTTTAAAATAGCATAAGGTGTTTAAAAAATACCTTCGCTTTATTCAATTATTGTGATTAGTCATGTAAACACTTTATTTTTGTTTTTTTATAAAACCCTTACGTTTGACTATAATAATAAACACATCTTTGTTTCACCACTATGTCGTTTATATTGCAGTTTTATTGTATAATGACCAAAAAAAAAAACAAATATATTTTTTATACAGTTAATGTATCAAACTGTACAAACATACATAAATCCAAGAATTATAATTAAAAGAAAATTATAAATAACCTGACATAGATTAGTGAATAAATCAGAATCAGATTTATTTGGCCAAGTATATTTCACACAAGGAACTTAGATCTAGAAAATTCTTGACAGATAATAAACTGTGGAGCCCACTATGCTGCATATAATTGATTATGATTCATTCATTACAGTAATGAGTCATTAAACACATTAACTCAGATGTCAATGTGAGTATATTCTTACATATTGATTTATTATACTCATCGTATAATAATTATTATATATTTTAATTGAACTGTACTCCTCCTCCAAAAGGCATTTTTTCTTTATGACCCATCAACATTTTCTTTTGAGTGGGTGAAAGCTGTAGACCCTGTTACAAACACAGACAAAGGGAGGATATGCACACATTACAAAGCAAGGACCTGTGCTACCCTTCTGCTAAGAATCAAACCCATGACCCCCTGCTGTGAGGCAGCTACACTAATCACTGCGTTACTATGCAATACAGCTAACTTCAAAAAGCACAGCAAGCATTCATTTATTGAAACAAAATACTTGGATTAGATTCTAAAACCAAATTTAGGATTTAAACAATAATTAAATGAAACATTTAAAATCAACTATAGATCTAGACACCAACATTCATTTAATCCTTTATTTAATAAACCTCTCATCCTATTTACAGTCCTCTTAGTGCTAAAGCCTATTTCAATTGTCATCTGAGGAGCAGAGCAACATTCAGCCAGTCCCATCACAATGCAGTTACACGAAGGTATTCACACAAAACTATCGAAATTCACCTGATCAATATGTGTTTAAATTGAGGGAACAAACCAGATCTCCTAATGGAACCCCATTGAGACACTTGGCGAAAATGCAAACTTCACACAACAGGGTCCATGTTTGTTCACCCGGGAGTCAAATCCAGGAACTTCATGGTCTGAAGAGACAGCACTATGCACTCGGACACCCCAATATTTAATTAATACAATTTTTGTTGAGTTTTTACTATTCAATTTGGAGTAAAAAAGATCCCAATCTAAATGTATGTAAACAACCCTATTAGACTGTAAAATATAAAATATCATGCCTTAAAAATCAGGAGGAGGCATGACCTTAATTAATATTTAATTAAATTAATTGTCATCTTTGCTTATCCTGATTCTGCAGAATCGTTCTGCAGCATTCTGCAGGAGGTGTTGAGATCTTCTAGCACCTGTAGGGCAGAAGATGTAAAAACACAGTGGACAGGTTGACAGCCTAATGCAGGGCAGTGACACAGACAAACATATTCATCCTTGTACATCTATTTTTCGACACCTTTTGGCATATTGTTTGAAGGGGGGAACAAAACTCCAGGAGAAAACCAAACTGATGTAGCAATAAAAAGCTTACTTAACATAAAAAAACCTTGTGCATCCATCCTGAAATCTACCCTATGACATTCAATACCTAAATCTTAAACTGTAACATTATTAAATGTATAATGTGGGGCATGTATGGATTTGAGCAACAGACTATTTTCTTCTCATTATTATCTAGGAATCTAGACACTAGACCTTGTAAGAGCTTTTTTTTTCATATTTTGCCAAATCCATGCACTTTGTACTCAAATCAAATGCAACCAATCAAGTAATAGTTACAAGGCAGAACTGATGTCTTTCTATAAGATGATTGTACAAAGTAAGTGCACATTGAAGGCTTCACAAAAAATAGTGTCTTTTTATGCAAATACATGTTTCATACATTATATGAATTATTCTGTAAGTGTTTGTTACTTAATGCTGTAATTACGAACAGACATTAAGCTTTAACTGCACAAACAGAACAGTAAATTATGTTGAAAGTGGAAAGCCTTCATTGAAAACCATTAGTGTCAGTCAATTGACACAACACAGTGACCTGATGTTACATAAAATTCTCATATAAAAAAGTGTATATAGCCAAATAACGTCAAGAATGTATGTTATTATTAAATGAGTCCTTAAATCTGATTGTCTGAGCCATTTGTTCAGCCGTGAAATTATTGACAATAATGCACACCTCTGACCGCATCACATTTGTATCAATGTGTAAAATACATTACATTATTTTAAATCATGTACCATAAATGGAAATACAAACAAATGTAAAAAAAAAAAGCGCTGTATAAATAAATTACTTAAATTACTTACTTGAATGGTGAACCATTTTTAATGAGCACTCAGTCTGTATAATTTTGTTAAGCAACCAATCTTTACTTTATTAACAATTTTGTTTTTAAAAAATGCATTAATAAACCAAATCTTGTTTTTTTGTGTTTTGTGTTTGTGTTTGTAAAGCAATAAGACGTTTGAGGGTGTGCATTTTCATGAATAAATCACATCCTTGGAAAAGTTATAGGAAAGCGGTCTAACGTATTGCGGCCCTCGTCAGACCTAACAACACTTCTTTCCTGTGATTTATTCATTATAATGCATGCTCTCTTGTTCCTTATTGCCTTATTAACATGGTCTTATAAAGAAATGAGAATAAGTAGAAAAACAATAAAAAAAAAAGTTTTTTATTATTATTACATTTTAATACTATGTTAACTAAACTGATGGTACAGGCAAAGTCCAGAAATACAGTAGCAAGATTTATCAGGCTCAACGTGTGAAAGAGGAGTTTAGGGAACATTTTTCCAAATAAAATGGACACTGAACAGTCCTGACTGTTTAAATCGCTATAGGTCTTCACCTTTCCCACCATTATAGCATCTTAGTCGTTGATTTTCAAGCCTCTGGCAAAAATAAAAATGTTCTGATTTTACATAAGATTTCTGGAACAATGCCAAAGCAAATTTGCTGTAAGAGGTCAGTGAGTGTAGTTAGTAGCATGATTTAAAACATACAGTGGAGGTAACATAAGGGTGTAACATAAATGCATGTTTTTCAAACATGATTTGTTTATTATTAATATTTCTAGTGTGGACAACAAATCCGTAACTATGTTTTATGTTTACAAAAATACCTGTTTAGTCGTTTACTTTTCACACCAAGGCACCATATGCCTGCGCACACGAGGGTGCATAATCCTGCCGCTCCCCCTGGTGCTGGTCCCGGAAAATGGAGAGAAAGCAGATTAAAAGAGAGATTTATGGTGGTAGCTGTTTGGTAGTTGCAGTACTCCAGTCCCTTTCAGAGCATATAGTTACACTCTGGCATTGAAGTGTCTATATGCTTTCTAATCACAAGCCTACTAACAGACCCCTGAAGACCTGCTTCAGAGAGAGTGAGAGAGAGAGAAAGAGAGAGGGAGAGAGAGAAGTAGGGGGTTGGGGTAGCATCCAGAAAGTCAGAGGAAGCTTCAGTGTGTTATTGATAATAAAGCATTAAAAAGCACTTCAAAGCCCACAGGAGTCATGCTATCACACATGAAAGTAACATACTATGGCTTAATGTTTCCTAAGGCGTGTTTGGGTGACGTGGCTTTGATTTAAAATGCATTGTGTGGCAAATGGATTTGAGTGAATGCAGAGAGAAAGTGCAAAGTGTGCACAGACCATAATTGACAATCTGACCTCATAAGCTCTACAAAGCTTTGCCAAGTCAGGCTGTTTGATGCACAATCCAAAAAAATAGTACCTGTGAATTTAGTCGCCGTAAATACAAAAAACAAATAGTTGTCGTAGAGTGCATGCGACAGATTTGAATATGTGTAAGACGTAATGGAGAACATTATTAATGTATACAGTATAGCCGAGAAATAAGTGCACCCCCCCATCAAATTACTCAGCTAAACTCTCACGTAGACAAAGGTGATCTCTTATGTTCCTAATATTAAAAAAACAAGGCATGTTTGGTTAATTGGTGACTCTAAAGTGGCCCTTAGTATGTGAATATGTGTGTGAATGTGTGTGTGAATGTGTGTGTGACTGTTTTTATATGTGCCTCTATAATGAATTGGCGCCATGACTAGGGTTTTTCCTGTCCTTGCACCCAGAGTTACTGGGTGAGCACTGGCTAGCCCATGACCCATTGCGGAATGAATGGGATGAAAATAAATGAATAAATGAATGAATGAATGTTCCAGCAATATATTGCAGGTCAAAGTGCAATTATGTGAAACCCTACAGTTCTAAAATGAGTACAATGTAATAGAATTAAAACTTTTTTTAATTCCATTGGAAAAGATGAGTTCTGATTGGATAATAATCTGTGTTTGCAGGTGAGGCTAAAGTATAAATTGGGAAATAACAATCCATATATACTCTCTGAAGTCTCTAAAAGGGCAGGACATGGGAAAGAACTTTCTTTAGAATTGAGGAAAAGAATCATTTTGCTGCACCGGAAAACCTTGAATACAAATGAATAAATTGTCATTACTTTTCAGCAAGAAAACCATAGCCAAGGTCATTCAGACATTGGCAATGTGATAAGTGCGCCGAAGCATACTGGGCGAAGACCTAAACTCGCCCCTTGTGACGAGCGCCATGAGAGTTTTGGACAGAAACCCAAGAACAAGTGCTTCAGACTTGGCCAATTCTATACAGCAGCAGACTGGGTTCAAAGTTTTAAAAAGTACAGTGAATCATGCATAGAAGGGGATTCAGCGGATGCTGTCCATGTATGAAACTGTTACTTAAACCCAAGCACAAAAAAGACAGAATGTCTTTTGCTGAAAGACATATTTGCAAAAACCAGCACTTTTTGGATAGCATTCTAGCAGTCAATCAGACCAAAATCAATACATTTGGATAAGATGGTATTTAAAATGTGCCAGACTGGCAGCGAGAATATTATCATAATAAATGCATGCTACCAAAAGTGAAGAATGGCGGTGGAAATGTGCTTGTTTGAGTGTATGAGTGCCAAGGGAACTGGACAACTGCGTCTCATTGATAGCATCATGAAAGCGCAGACATACTGGAAGAGTATTTTGCCCTCTCTGAGATCCTTGGGTCGACGAGTAGTTTTTTAGAATGACAACAACCCAAACACACAGCCAGGGCCACAACTGACTGCAACCAGACTCAGAGGGCAATACCCTTCTCATTTGGGTTATACCAGATTAACAACCTGAGTAGTGTCTATGATGGAGTGTGTAAAATTTACCATCCGGGTTGTAGGTGCTGGAGACGAGGTAGGCTCAGCAGTCTCTCAGTGGTAGCGTGTGTTCCTGAGCAGATAGAGAGATATAGCCGAGAAAAAAATAAATACACATATATATGATTTGTATGATTTATAGATTAGCAGACAATTAGTATTTCTATTTTTAATAATGTATTTCCAATTTATTAGCATTATATCAGAAAACAAAATGTTGCATAAAAATGTGTGTATATCAGTAAACGCAGCACATTACACACTAGAACACTCTGAAGACAAGAAACAAGGTGCAACGTGTGTGGTTTTATGATTCAATAATTTTGCAAGTTGTGCAGAGCATCTTGGAGAATCTGAGACAGTTCTTCCGGTCACTTTTTTGTCTGAAACGTATTGTGTTGTTTGTGAATTGTGTACATTACTAACATA
>JAOUQT010012433.1:0-12124 GCA_025769995.1 Xyliphius kryptos | reverse complement strand
AAAATAGTGTTATTGCATTTGTTTTAATAGAAGACGATAATTTAAACGATCTGTATGATTAATTAATTACAGCCCTTCCACCCCAAAGCTACCAAACCCCCTTTCCCTACCCCATTTTATCCTTTAGCTTTTATTTCTGATCCCATTTCACTTTTTCTTTTCTCTGTTTTCTTCTATATCTCTCGTTGATAGATGAGCTCTGCTGTACACGTGCTATAACATTAAATAATTCTATTAATCTCAAGTTACTTTTAAATAAAACAAAATATATTTAAATCGTAAATTATGTATAAAGAAAACTATTTAAATAAAATACAAAATCTGATCTGTATTCAAACTGACCTCCACTTATTGCGTACGTCATTGATGGGAGGAGTTTTCACGCAGATCAACTTCACTTTTAAACATTTTAAAGTTTACATTCTGTGAATAAATAAATGTTAATATATTTAATCTACGGATTGAACAGTTATTTAGTTAAAAAATACAAGATGAAAAATTACAGCTACGTAATATAATCCTCAGCGCATAGTTACAGGAATAATCAAAATTTGCGGTTTTACTTCCTGACCACCAGATGGAGCTACACACTAATTTATTTTAACACCCGCCTTTTGTGTCGCTAACGAGCAAATATAATGAAATGACTTTTATATGCTTAATTTATAAGATTTCATACGATTAGTTGAACAATATTGCACAAATGTAGACGTTTGGTAGTGAATTTAAATATACTTTATGCTTTATATAAGTATTTGTTTCAACAAACAGGCTAATAAAAAAATAGAATTATACAATAATAAATAAGTTTTCCTATAAAATGTTTTTTTCTCTCCTTTTTTTTAAATTACTGGAGAGAAAGTCCTATTTATTTTTACTAAGATGGTATAAAATGGATGTAAATGAATTAATTAATCACATAATTTTAATAAACTTTTTTTTTAATGTAAAATAAATTATTCCAAATTGGCTGCAGCAGCATCTCTACTTCTTAACTTTATAATAATTCTCCTCTATGTAGAAAAAGAGCAACCACACAGTAAGTTGTTATGATGCTCTTGTGCAGTTGTGTATCGAGATCTTTCACTTTGCTCTGCAGCGCTTCACTGCAGCGGAGTTTAATGAGCAGAAACCTTTTTAGTTTGAATATTTAATTACAAACCAGCTTCTTTTACATGATGTCATGGTTTAAATTAAAATGTTATGTTTCCTGCTTGAATAAAGCTGAGCTTTTGGAGTTGAACTGGTTCCTGGTTGATCGGAAACCAGGAGAAGATCTGATGAAGTCTGTTGAATGAGTGGAAAAACATCTTTGGTTGAACTCATGTGGGTTTGCTGACTTACGTTCAGGTCAGAGATTAAGGTCTGGGGTGGGTGGGGTGGGGGGGGTGTAAACGTTGTGTTTTAGCAGCACACACTTTCAGAGTCGTGTCTGAGCCTCGGGGATGTAGATCTCTATACTATCTGCTCTCTCAGAAACCGAGCTTTGGCGGAATGAAGCGGCTCGTTTTGCCGCCATTAGCCTTCGCCGGGCCTCCTGCCTCTGTCGGTCCTGCAGGTCCAGAGATCGGTCTCTGGTAAGTCTGGCACCGCGGCCTTTCGGCGGTCGCTTTGCCGTCGGAGGAGGCCACTTCCTGTCCTGGAACCGGAAACCAAATATATTCAGGGTTAAAACCATTTCTTTAAAAAGTAACATGAAGAAAATTTTAGCTAAAACTGTGCTCACAGTTTTTGTTTTATCATCACTTTCCTAAAGTGATGTCATGAAATCAGGAAAAGAAGTATTTTACCGAGAACGCAGAGAACACCCAAAATAAGAGACAGAATCTTTTAGAACAAAGGGATGTCTATAAACATTTGTATTTCATCTTTGTTATGATGTTTGAGAGAGATGTAACAGTAAAGAATAAAACCTGCTTGAAATCTGTACAAAAGGTTCTACTGGCCTTATCCTCCGGTTCCTCCTCGGTTCTCCACTCGTTTCGCTTCAGCTTCTGCAGCTCCTCGAATTTGGCCGTGACGTCGTCGACCGAGAGCTGCAGCAGATCCCAAAACCCGGCCAGGTCCTGAGCTGTGGGCCGCGGCATGGCGCTCGGGTCCTGCACATCGCAACAACGACAACAACATCAATAATAACAAATATAATAATGAGATGAAACACTTAAAATCTGATTTACCAAGTTCTGTTCACACAGCCAATAAAACTGCTGAAACTTCTGGGACATGAGGAGCTGAGCACTGCCCACCGCACTCCTGATCTTCCCTAAAACTGAGAGAGAGACACACAGAGAGACACACAGAGACTAGATCAAATTATCTGCATCACTGTTTTTATTTTATTTGTGTTGAGTATGTAATTATGTATTTATGTATGTGTGTGTGTGTGTGTATAATTATGTGTGTGTGTGTGTGTGTGTGTGTGTGTGAGTGTTTGTGTGTGTGTGTGTGTGTCCCTGTGCAGTATAACTCACTTTCTTCAGACAGCTCGTGTTCTTCGGCCTCGTTCTCCATCTCTTTGCACCAGGACTCCATGCGTTTGGTCTCATTGTGGAGCAGCTGCATGTACCAGCTCCCGTCTGCGTGCACTGGTGACACCTGGCCCGTCTCCACCTCCACCTCCTCCACCCATACCTCGGCCCGTGGGCTCGGCGGCCCGCTCGAGGTCCGGTAGTCGTCTCGGTAGGTGAAGATGCCCTGTGTACGTACGGTGCGCGTGGCGCTGTACTGCGCAGGAGAGCTCGGCTCTGAGTGCCGCTGGAACCCTCCAAACTGCACCACCTTATCCTCCACCGAGTGGAAACGCTCCAGCTCCACATCTGCCTGCACGGCTGCCGTCACACTGTTCGACCTCTTGAATCGTCCGTGTCTGAGAGCACACGTACGCACGCATCATAAAAAAAAAACATTCACAAGAGGAGAGAGAACTTAAAAACTCAGAGTGTAATGGAGGAGGTGCAGAGTGATTGGTGTGTTTGACTTATACTCCCCCCGTACAGAGAGACCTGCTCTGATTTAACATCTTCAACAACAAACTGAGAGAACTCAGAGAGGCTCAGCACTCACCGTTTCTCACCCTCCACCTGAATGCCCACTGACTGGAACCGTGGCAAAACCCTACTGTCCACCTCGTAGTCTGCTGTTGCTTCCACCTGAAGAGCCGGATAATAAAAACTAATGGATCAACTGACCAACAGATGAATGGACAGAATACCCAGTTTATACCATATTTGGTGTTTTTGACACAACATACTCTTTTGACTTTGACGTTAATGAGCAGGAGGGAGGATGAAGAGAGGGCAAGAATTGATGGAGGCATGACAGGAAGAAAGGAGGAAAGGGAGGGAGGGAGGGGAGGGGGAGGGAAGGAAGGGAGAAGGGAAAGAGCAAGGGTAGGGGGAGGGAGGATAGGGGAGGAAAGGGAGGGAGGTTAGGGGTAGAGAAGAAAGAGGAAGACAGGGAGGAATGAAGGGAAGGAAGGAGGGAGGGATGGAGGGTAGGAGTGAGAACGCTCTGTATCGTACAGTGGAGCATTAGTTTGTGGATGTACCTGGATTCCGATGGAGGAGCGTGGAGTTTTCAGGTATTCTTCAGCTTTGGAGACGAGGACGGCCTTATCGCAGGTCTGCACTGACGTGTAGCTGCCGGTGTGCACCAGCCTCCTGCCCTCAGTTGCCAGCGTCAGGGCCTTGGCGCTGTCCAGGCTCTCGGTTGAGGTGTATTTGCCCCAGGCGTCTCTGCTGCGGGGCAGTCGGGGCACACGGCTGTCGGGATAGACGTCCGGCATGGACTCGGTGCTGCTCTGTGCTGTGACCGATATGATGGGCTTGGTTACACTGCGCGGAGGAACCGGAGGGGGCGTCTTCTTATAGCTCGGAGTGAACGTCACCGACGGTTCTGCAAAATAAGAACACAGAGTGAGAAATTAATCATCAGATTACAATTTAAAGATGAGGATTTAATGTTTCTGTTTCTCTGATGTTTAAACCCAAACACTTCCATCAGGACTCACTGTTCCCCCGTCAGTCCCAACCGTTGAGGGTCCACACGTCCCATCACCATGGACCCTCAACGGTTCACATACCACCCCACCAGATCCACAGACCAGCGGGATAAGCACACACTCACTTACACAGCCACACCCACAAACACACACTATACAGGGCAATTCAAAGCATTCAATTTACCTTGAATCCATGTTTTTGGAATGTGGGAGGAAACCAGAGAACCCGGAGGAAACCCACACGAACCTGGGGAGAACATGGAATCTCCACCCAGATGGAATTGAACTGGGAATCATCAGCACCTTTCAGGGGAGAACATTTTAGGCGCTGGAAAGATACACCCAGGTCGGGGTGCCAGTCAATCACTGGGCACACACTCACTAACTATTCAGAGCATTCAGTTCATCTTAAATCCATGTTTTTGGACTGTGGGAGGAAACCAGAGAAAACCCTTGTGGAAGAACATGGAAAATCCATGATTTTGTTCTTGTTTCTCCAGAGGTTCCAGCCTCAACCAAAGCGTTGCTGCTCACTGACGGCCTGATCGACAACGTGGACCCCACTGCATTCGCAGAACTGTTCAACCTAAGTGTCTTAGTTCTTAGCAACAACCTCATCGCTGTCCACCTTGGGAAGACCTTCCAGAACCTCACAGAACTCCGAACATTATTCCTGGACCACAATCGTCTCTCAAGCCAATCGCTGGACAGATCAACCTTCTCCTGCCTTTATAATCTAGAGACTCTTAATCTGGGTCATAATAATCTGATGGACATCAACGGCACCTGGTTCCACAATAGCACGGTTCTTAAAACTCTGATTCTGGAGGGGAACCATCTCAGCAGCATGGACTCCAGCTCCTTTGCTCTATCTGACCTCAGAAACCTGGAGACCTTGGATTTGTCGGAAAACTTGATCGTGAGCGTAGGCAGAGAGAGTTTCAGCGGTCTGCCCCGTCTCCGTAGTTTAGATCTGTCTCGTAACAGGTTACAGAACATGCCTGATGCGTTTTCTCACCTTTCGCGACTCTCGGTACTAAATCTGGCTCCAAACTACTGGAACTGTACCTGTGAACTGCAGGAACTCGCCTCGTTCCTCAGGCGTTACGTGAGATCATCGGGTAAAGTGCTGTACGATGTCGACTGGATGATGTGCACCAGTGCAGACAACCCCTCGGTGCAGACAGTGTTGGACCTCAGTGAGGTTAACTGTCCACCACCAAGCGATGACCTCAGGTCTGCCGTCGCTTCTAAGAGTTCAAGTTCTACCTCCACGCAGCACTACACCCGAGACGTTGTGCTCACTGCGGTTTTCTCCTGTCTAGGTGAGTGTTTTCGGTGCATGTTAAAACTATTAATTAGAGCTTATCCTGCTCCTTTTATTAGGAAAGTTCAAAAAGATACTTTAAAAGTGTGTATAGGTTTAAGAAACAAGTTAAAGATGAGGATGGGAAGTGAGTAGATGGGATGGAGAAGTCGGAATAGTTGTCTTAACCATTCCCACAGCTCCACTGAGAGACAATATACAGACAAAAGTATTGGGACACCTCCATAATGATCTGAGTCTACCTCTTTTCTGGGAAGTCTTTCTACAGGAGTTTGGAGCTTTCTCCTCTTTACTCCTACTCCTACTCCTTTATTGGGCCATGAAGTGGGTTCCTCATGCCCATCGAGGGGAGTTTCCAAAGTTTCAGGTGCCTAGCAGATACACCTAGGACAGGGTGCCAATCTATCGCTGGACACCGACCAATTACTTAAATTAATGTTTGCAGGAGGACGACACAGTGGCTTAGTGGTTGGCATGTTCACCTTTTGGTGCTGAGGATTCCCGGTTCGAATCTCGATGGGGAGTTTTCATGTTCTCCCCATGTCTGTAGGTTTCCTCCGGGTTCTCTGGTTTCCTCCCACAGTCCAAAAACATGGATTTAAGGTAAATTAAAAGCTCTAAATTGCCCCATATAGTATGTTTATGCGTGTGGCTGTGTGAGTGAGTGTGCCCAGCAACAAGTTGGCGCCCTGTCCGAGATATTCTCCAATGGATAGCATGGGGAACCCCACCATGACCCTTGTAGAAGAATAAGTGAAAGATAATGAATGAATAAACGAATGGGTTGCACTGCAGGAACAAAATAACAATCCGCTAAAGTCAGAGCGCACCAGGCTCTTAAAGAAAATGCCAAGTGAAATGCTTGGTTGATTGCATGTGACGCCCAAAAGTTACCCATGAATCACATCGTCAAGAGACAGACACACTGACATGCCCTAAATTAAAGAGCAGTTGATGGCTCGCTAAGATCGCTGTAATAAAGTTCCGTTAGCTGTTTCATGGTGTAAAGAGTATATAAACCTTCGCAGGCTCCAAAAGAGTTCGTATGTCAAGCAACAGAGTGGATTTGAATAGGAAACACACATGCACACACACCAGTATGTGTTACACTTCCTCATATTTACTATAATGGCTAATTTTGTGAATTTCGACAAACCAAACCTAAACGTTTCCGACTCTGTAATAAATAACCTTGATTATTTTCCAGGTGGCGTGCTGACGACACTGGCGGTACTTGCGCTGCTCTACAGAATATTAAGCAAGAGATTGCAAGAGATTATCGGTAACGATGATGAGTCCAGTCAGGCTTCTGCTCAGTGGCATTTCTCTGAGGACAAGGAGGCTCTTACGATGTCCTGCACCCCCGTTCAACCCTGGAACAAATCTAATCGCGAACAAAACAGAACACCAGACTCCATCAGGAACCCTTTTAGATGTCACAACTGCTGTTTAGCGACTGCTCAGACTGCATCCAGGAGAGAAGCCTTTCAGATGCGACCCAATGACATGAGAATCCAGAACGCGAGAGAAGACGATTGGTCAGATCGTGGTGGGAAGGACCAGGCGGAATGCCCTGAGAAACAACCGAGGAGCTACGGTAAATAGTTCAGAAATGTGAACCAAATTCATTGGAACACCACTGGTTATCCTTATTAACACACAAACACACCCGTTGCCACCCGTCCCGTAAAATACGGAATCGTTCCGTAATTGGAAAATAAATGTTACTTCTAAATTTCCATAAATGTCTGATAAACATGGCTGTTATGCATCAACATTAAATCTAACAATCATTATTAAAACTTTTCCTTTCCTTTCCTGCTTCTCCGAACACGATGTAGCACCAAATTCTATGGCCAATGGATTCCGTGACCTTAGAGGGCGCTGTTGTCAATTTACACCTAAAAATCCCAATTGTTAAAAAAATATATATTATTTTTGGATATACACTACTGCTTAAAAGTTTGGGATCACTTGCAAATTTCCCTCTTTTTGAAAGAAAACCACAATTTCATGCAATTCACAAACAATATTGTCCATAGCACAATTCATTAAAGTGTATCAGATGATTTTTAAAGAATACAAATCTTTGTATTAAAGCCTTTAATGTATAGAGGCTTATTTTGCATAAAGTCCCATTATCAGCAACTCTCAGTCCTCTGCCTAAATCTCCTGGTGTGGTCCCATTCCAAGTTAAGGATGTTATTGGGCTGCACAGCTGAAAAACGTTACACTAATAAGGGAGCACAACATTCTAGGTTAGTTCAGTATCTGAAGCATCAGCATTGTTGGTTTTCTTACAGACTCAAAAGAAAGACCAGAAAGAAACAACTTTCTTAAATGAGCCGTCAGTCCGTTGTTGTGTTACGGCAGGAAGGCGACTCAATGTGAGATATTACCAAGAAACTGAAAATATCTTACCATGTTAACTACTCCCTTCGAAGAGTGTCACACACTGCCTCTAACAAGGACGGAAAAAGGAGTGGAAGGCCCTGATGCACAACTGTGCAGGAACATAAATATCTTAGAGTGTGCTGTTTCAGAGATCACAATGTATTTTTGAGGAATACAGTGTTCAGTAATCATTACCTAAATTCTATAATGAATGTGGTTTAACTGTTTGATGACCTCACTTCATAAGACGAATACTGTTTAATTAGAATAACAATTTGTTATCTCACTCCTCCCCTCAAGGTTACAGTTCTTAATTTATTTGGTTTCAATTTGAAAAGGTGATTGTTGCACACTCCACACAAACAGATTTTATTTACGATTTATTTCAATTAACCCTTAGATTGCTAGCCCCTAACCACTGAGATACCATACCCACCTTTAATTACTGAAAGGTGGCCATGACAGTGTCACTGCAGCTGTGAGATTTTCCCACCACCCTAATGATACCTGCTCTATGGGGGTCCTGATTGGAGGACAGGATTAAGAGGACTAACAAAGCCTGTAGAGAATCACATGGACTACAGAATGTAACTGTAGAACTACAAAGTCCATCTGTATGCTCAGTGAAGCAGATAATGTAGACAGTAAGTGTAGAAATGTTTTGTTCCAAATAAAGTGGTCTGTGAGTGAGTGAGTGTGTGTGTGTGTGTGTGAGTCATTTGTATGTAAGTTCTATTTGTGTTATAGTCTAATTTGTGATGTACTTTTTTTGTTTTGATCTACAGAGACACACGGTGCTATGAGACTAACTGGTGCTTCAAACCACAGACATGTGTTCAGCCGAGAAAATCCTCAACCCAGTGCTCATAGAAACACGTCCGACATGCGAATACAACAGACGGCTCTGAAGAGAGACCCTATGGTTGCTCAGAGGCAGGTGTTAACACTAGACCAGAACCACACGTGGGTTAGTCATCAGCACGGCTGTGCACAGTTTCCTGTTTCCCAAACCATTCAGTGCACCAAATGTCACCAAGTGTATGACTACAGACGGGTCAAAGGTACTTACAAAGACTCCCTACCTAGGAGAAACCAAACCGCGGGGGTGATTTTATACCGGGACACTTTGAACTACAACCCGGCGGCTGGGGCCGGTCCGTCTGACGGTTGCAGGATGCAGAAGAGCATTACGTTTGATGTATCCATGGACCAGTCAGTCAGCGTATCCAAGAAAGAGGACGAGGGTCCGTATAGAATCAGCAGGACAAAACTGTTAAAGGAACTAGAACATGATGGGGACAGTGAAGAAGGAGGTGGTTATGGTGGAGGTGTCCATACCCCTTCCAAGACTCCCAAACCTGTAATGAAAAAGAATAAAAAGTTAAGAGTGAAATTAAATCTGAACCCTTTAAAAAAGTGTAAGGTTCATCCAAAATCTGGGGTCAGTCATGAGGAGAAACCTGCAGACAATGGTCCTACTGAGAGAAACCTTAAAGATAAAAGTCCCCGAAAGGATAATCCCAAGAGAGGGACTAAACAAAAGAAAGGTAAAAGTGATGGACCGGCACTTAAAACCCCAAAAAACAAAGACGCTTCTCAAGTTTCCGAAAAAAACAAGGAACATTCGAGGTCTAAAGTCAAAAAAAGCAAAACTACCAAGAAGCTCCTACACGCTGAGGGTTCCAATGACCATGATGAACCAGGAAATTCAGCTGCACCAACATTGAGTGCGATAGATTCGACAGACTCACTTCCACTCAGTCGAGATTCCAATGCGCCGCTCAACGATAGCGAATGTAAGGAAGACGAAGCTCAGAACGAACCTCCATCCACCGAAGCTTCACATGATTCATGTGAAGGATCATCTGTACAGGAACCTAATCCAGTTACCCAGAGCACAGACATGGCGCTGACCCAACCTCTCATAACCGTGACCGCTGAAGAACCTGAGCAGATCACAAAGTCGGACCCATTCTTCAACCACGATGATGTTTCCCAGTTTTCTTTTAAACTTAAAGGCCTAGATGATCAAGTTCAAAGCACAGAGCCAAAGTCTGACCCACTGATGCAGAGTTCATATGTGGTCCCAGACATGGCAATGGTCCCAACACACAGTATGGCGCTGGAAACAGAACCTCACCCGCTCACTAACCTGGACCTAAACCTGGCTGTAGGTACATTGGGAGATAACGACAGTCTTCAGGAACGGTTCACCATTCCACAGGACTCTCGGCGAGGCTCCGTATGCTCGCTGTCTCCCAGCATCTCTGTCCTCAAAGAATATCTACCATCAGACGGAGGTTCCCCAAAGAGGAAGCTGAGACTGGTCCTACCTGAGAAGACCTCCAACCGGCCTCCAACTGCACTCGATAAGAAAATCAGATAGATGCCGAAAGAGACATTTTTTTTTATGCGTAATGAATCATGTGGCCAAAAGTATGTGGACACCAGACTTGTTAAACTTAAAATTAAGTTTTGTTCACAGAGAATAAATAATGAATATACAATAAACAATTGGACCAAAGATGACACCTCTCAACAACAAAGTTATCAAGATGCAGATAGCCAGCTATGAACTCTGGGAAGATAAATGTTACACAGTAGATTGCACTGATAAACAGCAATTAAAAGGATGTAAATAAGTTTATAATCTCATTATAAAACCAGTCCATGTCCTAAACTGATGTACAAGGTCATTCCTCCATGACGTGGCCTTGTTTCCATTGAAGTCTTTAAGGTGCCTCTAAATACTCTGTAGACCAATTACATAGTGTCAGCATTAGAATCACCAGGCAACATTTAACACTAAAGCACAGTGAACGAGTCGGAGTGTATTTAAGAAAGATGGACTGAAGGTAAGAGGGGGCAGATCCAGAGATTGTCCTGTAGGCCAGAGTCAGTACCCTGTACTGAATGCAGCAGCTACAGGAAGCCAATGGTGAAAGATCAGTAAGGAATCTATCGCTGGGCACAGACTCACTCAGACTATATGGGGCAAGTTAGGATTTTTTTGGAATGTGGGAGAAAACTGCAGAAACTCACACAGACACGGGGAGAACATGGAAACTCCATCCAGATTGGGATTCGAACTGGGAATCCCAAGTGCTAAGAGGTGAACCTGCTAACCACTAAGCCATCGTGCCGCCATTTTGGAGTTCCGATTTATGTTTAGACCTAACAGCAGAACGCGATAGATATTTTTCTAAAATAGAATATAGATATTGTTGAGGAAGTTCTTCCAGCATCGTAGACGTTCCTTCAGTGTGGTTGCTTCACGTTCTTGTCCAGTTTATCACCAACAATCTCAATAGAGGGTTCGATCTGGAGACTATGAAGGACATGCCTTGCTTTAAAGCCTACAGTCTTGCTCTAATCTTCCCGGTTGTTCTGACAGAACCTGGTATTTTGTGGGTCATAGTTCATGTAATATGAACCCCTGATCAACCTGCTGTAGACCAGAGGGTGGTGCATGGAGCTTCAAAATGCTGACAATCACTGAATCCTTACTCTGGATTCAGCAACAAAGTCTCCACATTCATGTATGGTTGGTGTCACACACTGAGGAACCATCTTTTCACATGACGGGGTACAGGAACCCAATGGAATGCACCTAATATTTCAAATTTAATTTATTAGTCCATCTCAGTTCCTTTGTACGATTTCAGGTAATTTATTGTATTTTAATGTAAATAACTATATAAACTGATGTGTTCTTAAACATTTGTTCATTTGTGGATGTTACCGAACTGCACCGGTGTAATAAACTGTAGAGTGTAAACTGGGTTCGGATCTTCTGTTTAGATCTTAATACTGATTTTCACTTCTGCAATCCAGAGGCCAAGAGTCATTTCGCAAGATAACCACCGAACAAAGTGCTGTGTGTCCTGAATCATTTACAATCCCATCATTACATCAGCAGATAAACTTAAAACAACTGTGGAGTTAAATAGCCCATAAAGTCTGCACGCAGTCCGACCGCTGAGAACCATTATACAGAACCATGGACAAAACACAGCAGAGAACAGAGACGGACCCAAGTTATCAGAACCATGAAGAACAGGGAGCAAAGAAAATACTTGGGATTTTTAGTAAACAGCAGTTCACTGCACTGTGCGTCACAGTGGGCCTGATCGTGCTGGTGGTCATCGTCATAGTAACATCGGTGGTTTTGACCGGTCCAGGTCCAGGTTAGAATACTTCACTGAATTCTCACATCATGTGGGTTTAGTCAGCACAATGTGTATACGTGTTATAATAACGTGTGTCTTCAGGTAGTTCGGAGACCGTGGTTCCTTTTCCCACCTCAGGAGACATGCTGGAGTTCCTGCTCCAACAGGGAGAAATCCCAACGAAAGACGGACTTCACGCGACCTGGTATCATGCAGCCAACAGCAAAGCGGAAA
>JAOUQT010012414.1:0-12124 GCA_025769995.1 Xyliphius kryptos | reverse complement strand
GCCCTGTATAGTGTGTGTATGTGTGTGTGGCTGTGTGAGTGAGTGTGAACCCAGCGATGGATTGGCGCCCTGTCCTGGGTGTAACTGCCCTGCGCCCGAGATATTCTCCCCTGGATGGGCATGGGAAACCCCTCTGTGACCCTCATAAAGGAATAAGCGGAAGATAATGAATCAATGAATAAGGAAAGTGCAAAAAAGAAACAAAGAATCAGGTGAGGTGCAAACAAGTGATAAAGTGATCTATTTTGCCTACTGTGCTTAAACACAGAGGAATTTGACCTCCACATTTAACCCATCCGTGCAGTGAAAAACACACAGTGGTGAAGTGAGCACACATGCCTGGATCGTGGGCAGCCTAGTATACGGCACCCAGGGAGCAATTTGTGTTTGGTGCCTTGCTCAAGTGCAATTCAGCAATCGTACTTGGTGGGACTGGAAATCGAACCGGCGACTTTCAGGTTGCAAGGCTGGTTCCTTAACCACAAGCCTACAACTCCCCCAAAAAATCTTACAGTACCTGGTATTCCCAGGCGGTCTCCAATCCAAGTACTAACCAGGCCCGACCCTGCCAGACTTCCGAGATCGGACGAGATCAGCCAGTTTTGTATTGTTCATGGTGAACGATGATAAGTAAACAGTGGGTCCTCACATAGTACACAACTTTGCTGACTTGCTTTATGTATCCACTTGTACCATGTGAGAGGTCATTTAACACCACCTACAGTCCACATCAAAAGATCAGGCCTTCCTTCAAGGGTGGACCAAATATTTGTAAAATCAAAGTTGTATTTATGTTCAATACTCTTATTATCAGCACTGAATCTACCACAAAAATTGCAGCACTTGCAAAACCATTTTAGTTTTCTTACCAATTATTTTAGTCTCACTGCTGTACTTTTGCTGTACTTTTGCTGCAATGGAAAGAAATGTCTACTGCAAATTCTGAGTAAATAATTTAGGGAAAAAAACACTTAATAAAATCCAATTAAGGTCATTTAATTTAAATATAATGAAGGTCCAAAAATGAATTAACATCAAATGAGACAGAAAAATAAGATGACAAGAACAAATTTAACAAAGTAGGCACAAGATTTAACATAGGAACATAAATGTATTAACTGTAGAACTTACTTTATAGAGCATCCAAAAATAGTTAAACCAGAATGGAACAGATTAAAAAAAAAAAGTGCTGACTAATGGGAAGGCATCCTGGAGCTGGACCCAGCAGCCAAAGTGATACTAATAAAGCAGACCAAGATATGGGAATTGGATGAAAAAGAATAAAAATTAAGAGATCTGAGGAAGAGTGGTAGTTATTAACGCTAAGACAACAATAAACTGACAAAAAAACAAAAAACACAGGAGTGAAGGAAAAAGATTAAGGAAGCAGGAATCAGGTGCAGAGGGGAGTGGATGAAAGCTAACTAAGTGAACCCATGGGAGATAAGTAGGTGGGTGAATTGGTGCAGCGTGGGTGTGTGCGCGTAAAGACATTAAATCAGCAATACTGAAAACCAATTACAGATCCAAATTGTTATGGCATTACTATATACACAATTGTATTTTCTGAAGAAAGGATGTGTTTAGCAAAATGGTAACTTGTTTAAAGCCAAATTAAGTGTGATTCATTCTGATCACTTACCGCCTAACCTACGACTCAAGGTGAATGGATCTTTTGCACCTAAACTTAAGGTCCACTGAGTCTGTTCTGGCAGCGCCCCACTCACTGGCAATGGCTTATTCACTGGTTCGCCAGTTGTGTACTGTCCAAGATGGGCACGATGAATGATGAGTTGGCGGTGAGTTCTAACCCAGTATACAACTTTGCTGACATGTTCTATGGATCCACTTGTACAATGTGAAAGGTGTGAGTTTAATACGGCCACATTTTTTTTCAGACTACACTGTAAACATTTACTAGTTTATTAGTAAGTACTGCAGGGTATTGTCAGCAGTAAATAAATAAATAAATTAGCAAGTGTACGCCATACAATATGTGCATAAAGATACGTATATTTTAGTTTTATTTATCATTCAGATTTATTTAAAAATAAAAATACTTTCTTTGGGGTTTGCAATAAAATACACTGCTCAAAAAAATAAAGGGAACGCTTAAACAACACAATATAACTTCCAGACCTCCATGGGATAATAATTATGATTTACATTTTGATAATTTGTATGTTATTTTGTTCTCAATGCATTCCACTGTCTACTAAATAAAGATTTTCAACTGAATATATCTTATTTTATTCATTTAGATCTAGGTTGTGTTCTTTTAGTGTTCCCTTTATTTTTTTGAGAAGTATATATATAAAGGACAAAGCCCTTACTGACTTAGTGACTCATCACTAATTCTCCCACTTCCCGAGTACCTACAAGGCTGAAATTTGGCCCCATGATTCCCTCCCATGTTCATGTAAAAACTTATTTTCCTATGATTATTGGTTCGTTCAATAGTACCCCCTTCAGTGTCACGTTCGGGTCTTCCCAAGTACTTGGCTAAAATACCATGATTTTCTACCATGTCCTTGGAAAAACGAATGGGCTCTCGCTTTCCTATGTTTGATTAGATGTTCGCCTCGGATGGATTGGGGTCTTGGCGAGAACCTACAAAGCTGAAACTTGGCTCCGTCATTCCTTATTGTGTCCTTGGAAAACCTACTGATGAATTCACATAAGAAAGCAAGCGCGTGAACACCATAGTTCCAACGCACACTATATTCATTCTACATATTCATTTCAGATTTTTAATGGCCCCAAACCTCAATCTATAATAATACGTCCCTTTAAAATGTATAAACTCCAAAGCCATCACACATTAAAAAAAAGTGCCTTTCAACTGCCTTTATGTTTAAATGTAAGTTCTGCACAGTACTATCACCACAGCGGTGTGGAAATTTTATAGAGCTGCAACGTTCAGTATGTGTGTCAGGGAGTTGTCCATTACACCTGCATTAACATTCCGTATATAGCAGGGTAAAAGGCATTTATTTACCTGTCAGCCCCACCTTACCTGCTCAATACTACAGTCGTAACAGGAATGTACCCTCCATTCTGTCTGCAGGGTTTAAGCAAAGAGGTAAAAAACAAAACACCTGCACTGTCAATCAGGTCGATCAGGTAGACATTCTATCTCCTACAAATTACATTTTAAAAAACACTTAAAAGCAACACACCCTACCGATAAAATTGTGTAAATGATTAAAAATTAAAAATTTAAATCATTTAAAAAAAAAAACGAATTCAATGTGAATAATTCACTTTGCTAACAGGAGTCTTTTATTTTATTGCTGAATTAAGACTTACCTTCTGCTCACTTTAAAAATGGAATAAAGGTAACTGTTTGCTCCTAGCTGCAGGTTGATCTGTAAAGTGTGAGGTGAAGTGATTTTATCCTCAGCTCTGCTTTACAGGCGGGAACAGTTTTGTGTGGGAGGAGTTACAAGTTTTCCTCCCTCTGAATAAAAATGTATTTTTTACTAGGGCCCTGTCCACACATTGCCAGGTATCTGGAAAAACGAATACATTTTTATGCGTTTGAGGCTTTTATCCACATGGAAACAGGTTTATATCACCAAAAATGATTATTATTGAAAACTCCCGGGCAAAGTTGAGATTTTAGAATACTTAGTTTTTGTGTATGCGTGTGTACTTGTAAAAACTGCGTTTTACTATCTTAAACCTCACAGTTTGCGACAAATAATACTACAATGACATCACACATGCGACTGTTACTGATTTTGCATTTGATGGAAATGAATGTCAGCAAAGATGTGCTGCTTCTTACATTAATTCAGATGATTTTTACTTGTGCCTTGAGGGACACAGGAGAAGGAGAATTTAGAGGTTGGGTGTTTTATGCCTACTCTCCCACCAAATACAGAGGCACAATGTTGATTGACGTAGTCGGGATTAGATTTAGATTCTGATTGGCTGACATAGATTTTAACTTTATGTTACACTGACATCTATGCGCTTAAAGTGTTTACAACCCATAGTGGCGTATTTGTGCGGGTTCATGTGGATAAAACCTTTTTTAAAAACGTTCACGTGTGTATGTAGTATTTTTGACAAAGATGTGGAGGAGATATATATTTTAATAAATATTTAATCAGTAGGTTTTCCAAGGACAAGATAAGTCAATTGGGATACGAACAATCAAATATAGGAAAGCGTGAACCCGTTTTTTCCAAGGACATGATAGACCCCGATGTGACCCTGGAGGCATCTTGCATTTAATGATGATATCAAACGAACCATCAAATTTAGGAGAGTGAGAAGCAGTTAATTCAAGTTTTTCAAGGACATGATGGGAAATCTTGATGCCAAGATTCTGTAGAGATCTGTAGGTACTTGATGAGGCCCTGATGTCACCCTGGCAGGATCTTTGGTTCGATGGCGATATCGAATGAACCATTAAACCAATGAAGATGAAAAGTACTTGGTTTGTCCAAGGAAAATGATAGGAAATGATGAAGACAAGTTTTAGCTTTGTAGGTACAAGCCAGGATACCAATCCATGCGAGTTGTTGCATTCGATGGTGATAATAAACATAGGAAAGAGAGAACCCATCACTTTTTTCAAGGACATGGATTTAGGAAGGTGAGAACCCGTTTTTCCAAGGGGGAATCACCTAATTTTAAACTTGTCGGTACTCAGGAAATGGACAAATTACTGATGAGTCAGTGAGTGACATTTTACATTTTTAGGTATAGATTTATTTAATTTATTTAGTTAACTCAAAGTACAGAGACCGAACCAATTAAGAAGTAATATTCCAGTTTTTTACTTGAGCTGCAATTCAAATTGCATCATGATCCCTTGTTAGGCACTGTATGTAGTGTGTAACATGGTGTTTTTCCACACTGGCAGTAGTTTGTAGTATTGCTGATAAATTGTCATTTGGAACATGGCCATATGGTTGTCATAATTTTGTGATTGATTTATCAAGAAAGAGATTTTTTTATTGTTGCATATGCATGCATTTTGAAGACCGAAAGACTCTTGTGTTTTTGATTTACGGAAACATGGCTCAACAGCAACGTTCCAGACCACGGTGTTCAGCTCGAGCGGCTAGCACACCACCGATCGAACAAAACCAGCCCCACAGACCTGTGACCACACCACTTCTATGCCGAACGACTTCTTTGCCCAGTCTGAGGAAAACAGCACCACCCCTGCACAAAAATCTCCCCTCCTTCCCGGCGACCAGGTGCTAACACTAAACTCAGACAGTATGAGGCACACATTCTCCAGAACCAACGCCCAAAAAAAACCTGGTCCTGACAACATTCCTGGTCGGGTACAAAGAAACTGTGAAGGGGAACTCGCAGATGTCTTTACAGACAAAGTCAAAATATTGTCCCAACCTGCTGTCCCAATGACTACCGCCTGGGGGCAATCACTCCCATCCTGATGAAGTGCTTCAAACTGCTAGTCATGAAACTGATCAAGTCTACCCTTCCAGCCTTTCTCGACCCCTTCCAATTTGCATATCAGCCTAGCTGTTCGACTGATGCCATCTCCACCGCACTACCCACAGCACTACCCACCCACATTTCGACACTAAGGGCTTTTATGTTCAGATGATATTCAATAACTTCAACTCGGCATCCAACACCATCATCCCCCAACAGCTCATTTAAAAATTGGACAGTCTGGGTCTGAACACGTCACCGTGCAACTGGCTTTAAGACTTCCTGATTGGGAGACCACAAGCAGCAGTAACACATCCAGCATCATCACACTGAACACAAGGGCCCCCCCAGGGATGTGTGCTGAGCCCCCTTCTGTTTACACTGCTGACACACGACTGCACACCATCTTACAGCTCCCACCTCTTTATTTAGTTTGCGAACGATACGACTGTGGTAAGTCTCATCAATGACAGTGATAAAATAAACTACAGGAAAGAGGTTAACTGTTTGGCCCAGTTGTGCAGCCACAACAACCTCTCTTTAAACATTGATAGGACAAAGGAGATTGTCGTAAACCTCTGGAAAAGACCCACTTAGCATGCTCCTCTGACCATCAATGGCACTGCGGTGGAGCGAGTGAGCAGCACTAAGTTCCTGGGAGCGCATGTCTCAGAGGACCTTGCCTGGAGCAAGAACACTGCATCACTGGCCAAGAAAACCCACCAGCGTTTTTACACTGAGGAGATCCAGAGCCCTGACCTCCATCATGTACAGCTTTTACTGGGGCACCATTAAGAGCATCCTGACCACCCTTCATCACAGAGTGGTACGGCGCCTGCACTGTGTACGGCACTGCGTACGCCTCATTTGTAAAGCCCTCTGCATGGAGGGTGATCCCACACACCCGCTACACAGCTTCTTCAGCCTGCTGCCATCAGGGAGGAGACTGTGGTGTCGCAGGGTGAGAACCAGCAGACTGGACACTGAACAGTCAGGACAGTCAACACTCCCCCTACTCTGCCTCCCTTCCCTCACTTAACAGCTGAACACACAACTCCAGACCATTCATTACACACATAAGACACTAGATCATCACTGAACTTAATAATATTAAGAATTGGACATGCACCCATCACCTCCAAATTTATACGCTTACTAAATTTGCACTGTTTATACTTGCACAACTGTGATCTGCAAATTTGCACCACTGTCTTTTGTTGCACAACAATAATCACATTATACACATTTATATATAATCACAATTATATATAAACCAAATTTTATATATAATATTTATTTAATGTAAGAAACTGGTTTACTTTTGCACCGTGGGTCTGAGGAAATGCAATTTCATTACTGTGTATGTCCTGCAAATAACACAGTTCTGACAATAAACCTGACTAATTCCACCCTGTGCTACACAATAATATTAATATTACCATGAGCAGATGTACTATATTGTAAAAAGTATATACATGAATATACAAATAGATATAGATATGCAGTGGACATCTGGGCTTTTAGTCAAGCGATAGAAATCAAACAAGATTGTGATTGCTCTATGCATCATACAGATTAATATAAGAAAATACAATTTCGATAAAATGTGGTTTCTTCATCTAGGCCAGGTTTATGTGGTTGAGAAGGAAGCAGGGGAAAAGATAGTTTGTAAAATCGTGATCTTAGACACGAGAAAACGTTACCACATTAACCATATGTACTTGCAACTTGTTAAATGTGAGGTGGTGACATTAAAAACATAACCAGTTGGAGACATACCAGCATTGACTGCTGGCTGGTCAACCAAAGCGTAGGCAGCGGCTTTCACGAAGGCTGACATAAAGCCCAGTTTGATGTTGTGTTTCTTGAGGAAAGCATCTTTGTAGACTTTCCTCATCTCAGTGATGTTGCTGTAACCAGTTACAAGAAAATGTGTTTAGAAATGGGGGGGGGGGGGACTGTTTTTTTTTTTTTTTTTTTTTTTTTAAAAAGGAATAATGGAATCTATACTGAAACCATATTTAGAATTACAAATCAAAGCCTGAATACTGGTTTGTAACACTATTATTCAAAAGTATATATGTAATGTTATAAAAAGGCCAAACTGTAATCACTTTATTAATACAAGTTAAAAAGTCCACACTATTTCTTATTTGACAGTCCAAAAAAAAAAAGGAAAAACCTATAGAATTAAAGGTTATAAAGGTTGTTTATAATTTTTTCTTTTAATATTATTTATAACAAGCTAAAAAAAATTTAACTTGGTCAGCTCCTGACAAATTATTTAATAAGTAAAATGTAATTGGATTAGGAGAGATGCAAAAGACACTGTGATTGACACCGGTCCCACCTTTAGCCTGGACCCAGTGTTTCCAGGGAAGGAGTCCATACCTCCAATGCCCCAAGTGCTCAAAAAAAAGACCTAAAGAAAAACTGATTTTATAATTTTCTAGTGCATAAAAAAGGTTAATTTAAAATAAAAACATCAGTACGTAAAAAATCTGAATTTTATAGTGTATTAATAAATTAAACTACTAATTAAAAGGTTTTCTATTGTTGTGTACATACTTTTATTATAAGTGACAAAGTTTGGGTTCAATACATAAGCACTCCTGGAGCAAATAAGGGGTTAAGTGCTTTGCTCAAGGGGTTAGACTGTCAACTTTGGTGAACTTGGGGTTTGAACCCACAGCTATTAGAGTGAAAGCCCAGCACCCAAACCACTAAGTTCAATGTTTTAGCACTAAATGCAAAGATGCTTCGTTTAAATAGTGTTTAATTCAGTGTTAATTATGTTTTTAATTTTCTTACAAAAGCAGTTTAGCTTTTAAATAACAAAAAAAAAAACACAAAATTGACAATTTATATTAAATAAGACAAATGCAATTGCAGAAGAGTCTTAAAGATTAAAAATGTAATTAAATCCTGTTCAAATATTATGTTTATATATGACTTCAGAAATATTTTTCTTATGGATGCTCATCCTTAAGCTAAGGCTTTTGTTTTTTCTGGTATTGCTTCTAACAAAAATGTTGAAATTTCCCCAACAAGCAACACCAGACATTTTACTGACACTGGTCCGAGTTTATTTTATTAAAAAAGCCACTTGCCCGGCTCTTTTTAATTGTCTGTTTTCCTGTCTCCAACTCCGCTTAAGCTCTAGGGTTTCTTCCCTAACAAAATTAGCACCGTCCCAAGACACGCTCTCCCGAGAAAGGAGAGAAGCCGAGATAAAAATCTTCACTTTCCAAACCTCTCAAATCTTATTGGCTTGTCATAAAAGCCTATAACATTGTATGCAGTCTGCTCTCTGAGGGCATTTCTCTGGGGACAGCAGGGCAGCTGCTCTCGGGCCCTCGATGGCCATGCTTCTTCGTCTCCCTAACCTTGGCCTGCGGAGTCTTGCTACATCCCATCAATGCGAACTAGATTTGTGTGCGCAAAACACCCTGCGCATCTGAAAGTCGACACCACCATTTGTGCCAGTACAAAATCCTCAAAGTGTCATCTTCTGGAGGGAAAGTGGGGGTCTGAGGACATTAAGGTTTCCTTCTAAATTAATAAAGCAGGTTTTTACCCAAATCTTATCTTTGTTTTTACCGACATTAGCACCAAATATTTACATTCCGTGCTTTAAATGGGCATCGGGTTACAAAAAGCTCTTCCTGCAGAGCAGATTCCAATCTATAACCATTTGTGGAAGCATTGCTGAGGTTCTAATCCAGTTTGGGCGATGAGCAGGACTTTAACTTCCACCATTACAAGACTTTGCTGTCTCTACAATATTGACCTTTTTAAGTGCATCCTCTAAAAAGGTCATCTGTCCCATTTAACAAAAGAAAACAAAAAATGTGGTAAATCTGACCTCATGTCCACCTCGTTGAAAGTTGTTAACATGGCACAGGTGTTTTGAGCTTCTTTTAGTCTCTGAGCGATCCTCAACCGCATCCGGTTCATCTTAACCTGCAGTTCAAGGTAAAAGACAATATATCATATATGGGTAAATATAATTTTTTACTTTGTGTACAATTTTTAAATTCATGTTCCACTCAGCATTACCATTTTTTAAGTATTATTTTTCTATTTTTAACTAGAGTGTAAAGCAGGCACTTTTCTGGCCTGAGATGGACATTTTTTCATTGGAAAGGTCATTGTGATCTACCAGAATTCATCTTTAATGAGTAAACCTTTCTACACACATCCACTGGCAATGCACTGAAAAAATACACTATTCTGATGATTTGCACTGAACGGTGTCAGCCAGGTACGAGGAGTCTGAACAGTAGCTGCTGATTGCGATTCTTAAATCATCAGTGAGGGTGGACCGATATCTGGACTTTATTATCTTTATGTGGAGAAAAGCCTGATTTACATAAGTAGGTAATTCCTTATGTTTGTAAGAAAACGTGCCATATGCACTTTTTCTTTCAATTAATAAACATGTACATTAAGTGCTGTTCGACAAATTTATATTTCAACACATGAAAACTTTACTCTTACTCTTAATATTATAATTAAATGTAAACAGAAATATAACTTACAAGCAAATAAGATATAACAGCCGGAATAACAGAAGAATAACTAGCTGGAACTATAAGCTAATAGCATGCCATGTATTATCCAATTCTGAAAACACTGTGAACCCTGAACTGATTAAGTCATGTGACAAAATTAATCAATGAAAACTCACTCTCAGGTTCTTGAAAATATGAATAAATGGAATACATCAGAAGGGGGTGAAAAGAGTCATAAAGAGTGTTGAACAGCCATTTACGAATGTGCACCATGCGATCGACCGGTTGATCGCGATAGACATATTGGGAACACTTGGTTTAAATAATTAACAATTGGTTTTAAGTCTAAATACTTATATGATAACTATCCTCAGGATCATGTACAATGATGTGAATGTGTAATTATGTGCATCTTTAGCATTTTCATACCCTGTGCTCCGAGCGGGGTCCTTTAGCTCCGGCTTCTGCAGCAGGTGCTGCATGCGCTGCTGTGGGTTTGATTGCTGAAACTTACCATACAAATACCAAGAGTTTTTTGAATTTCAAAGCATTTGAGCATTTACAAATTCAAAGAATTAAGCTGCAAGTTATTTTTACTAGCCCATAGTGTCCATGATGCAAAATTCTAGATTAGAAAACAACATTAGATGCTGGTAATGAGCAAGTAATGTGTATAAGCGTTGACTGACTGACTCACCTGGTTTGGAAGTGGCAGGCTGGGCTGGTACGGGTGGCACAGGGGGCATTGTGGTAGGGATGGGCCCCACCGTGGCAACTGCAGGTTGTGGTGAAGATGGAGGAGGAGGTGAAGCTGCAGCAGGTGCCTCCGCTGCTGGAGTTGGGGCAGCGGCTGCTTTGGCAGCACCGGCTGAGAAAAACATATGAACCATAAATAAGATTTTAACTTTTTAAAGAGAAATAAATGTTTATTGTAGATTTAGATTTCTTGGTTTTTAAACTATAAATTTAAACTTAATTGGGTTTTTTTATATTGTTAATAACATTCTCATATTAGTGAACTAAACTGCACTTGATGCAACGTGGCTTTAAAGTTACTAAATAATGGTTAGAGCTACAGGGAGTAGAGAGTTTATTGCTTAAACTTTTAACATGCTGTAAAGAAGACTTGACAGGAAGTACTTTGTTATGTAAGATTTCAAAGCAACATGAAGAAACTAAATGTTTCTGAAGTCTGGGTGTGGTTTGCCAAATTGTAGGGGGTATTAATTATATGTTTCCCAAGAAACTTTCCTTCAAATTTAAAGAATGGCCAAACATTACCCATAAATCATTCAGGACATTTATAACAACATTCCACTAAACCTGCTCTGTAAAAAGGTGGTCCTCCCTGTATCCATGTCTCTATACACCCCACACCCCTCAAAATACAATATTTTAAAGTTGTTTAAAATTGACACAAAAATAGCGTGCAAGGAAAGCTTCACACTAGCCTCCTTTTCTCAGTTTAAAAAGTGGAGTTCCTCCTTCTACCCGGCCCCCATCAGGCACTAGCAGCTCCTCGATCACGCCTGAAGCAGGAGATGGTACCTGCACAGAGGTCTGCACACACCAACAAGCACATCACACATGGTCTCACTTTATGATAAGCGTTACTGCATCAAGGATAGACAAAAACCTTATCGGTTTCAATTTCGCAAACCACTTCATCCTCTTTGACAGAATCTCCAACAGCTGGAAGTAAAGAAAACATGAAATTGTTATAAATAATCTACCACAACAAAAATATTTTATGTAAAAGTCCAAACAACAAAAAGAAAATATTCCTACCTTTTTCCCACCTCACATCCCCCTCTGTGACAGACTCCGCAAAGGCTGGTGTGTTGACCGTAACAACTTCATTCCCTGTAACGAGTTATTCAGGCACAGGTTTGTAAAATTACTTTTAAAAATCTGATATTTTTACATACACTGCTCAAAAAAAATAAAAGTGAAAACTGAAATAACATCCTAGATCTCAATGAATAAAATATTTCAGTTGAAAATCTTTATGTAGTAGATAGTGGAATGCGCCGAGCACAAAATAACATAAAAATGAACAAAATGTAAATCAGAATCATTATCCCATGGTGGGCTGGATTTGGAATCATACTCAAAATCAAATGACAGGCTGATCCAACTTCAGTGGAAATTCCTCAAGATAAGTTCAAATGAGGCTCAGTAGTGTGTGT
>JAOUQT010012406.1:0-12124 GCA_025769995.1 Xyliphius kryptos | reverse complement strand
CTATCTACTACATAAAGATTTTCAACTGAAATATTTTATTCATTGAGATCTAGGATGTTTTATTTTTGTGTTCCCTTTATTTTTTTGAGCAGTGTATGATCCCATCCTTAGCATCTCTCTGCCAATACAATTCACATCCTCATACCTCCTATGTACTAGTCTGTAGAAGTATTTGTGATGACAGACACATGTTAAACACAGGCTCGAGTTCATTAATTTAGAACCCAAATTAGTGTGGGTCAAAACTGTGTGGGCCAGTCAAGTTCTTCTATACAAAACTTCCCTAATTATTCCTTTAAAGACTTTAAGTTGTGCACTGAGACACAGTCCTGCTGGAACAAAGGGATCTTAATAAAACCATAAAGAATCGTCTACAGAAAGTCATTCATACTGCATTAATCACCTGACAGTCTGAACTGATCACATGCACTCTGCCTGATTGTCTTTCATTACTCTATGACAATGTCGACAGAAGCAAACCATCCAGATACATCAGTGCTTTAATGAGAAGTAAAGAAAAGACTAAAATTAGATGCAGAATTTTATCTTCCATTTTTATTCTCCATGTCTGAAGTGTGGATTCAATGCTGACTATCAGCTTAATAATGGATACATCAGTTTCTCATGTTAAATATCCATTACAGGAATGTTGTCACAGACGTTCATATGTTCTTTCATGAAATATAATTTGTTTTAATATCAGTTTTTTGATTGCACTTGGCCCAGCTCAGGACAAATCTGAGTATATTAAGTACAACTAAACACAATCTTTATCTATCCGTAAACCAATGAGAAAAGTACACTGTGTGTGGCAAGAAAAGCGCAAAAGTTATGTACAGACTCTCTCTAAAAAATTTTAATATAATGAAAAAGCTGTTTCATTTCCATAACTCCATTAAGAAAGTTAAACTTTTTTAGATTATAGATTTAGGTACAAAATGACAGATTTTCTTGATGCTTTCTGTCAGCTCTTCTTTGTTTTTGGGTCTGGTGACCCTTTTCCACTTGAGAATACCCTAGATTCTCAATCAGGTTAAGGTCCAGCGAGTTGGCTGCCTAGTCAAGCACTGTGATGGCATGGGTATCAAATCAGGTTTAGATGCTTTAGGCAGCATAGGCAGGGACCAGGTCCTGCTGGAAGATTTCATCTTCCAGGTCCTGCTGGAAGATTAAATTAAATCTTCATTCAGATCCTCAGCAAAAGAAATAATTAAGTTCTCTAAACATTCTGGTCGACTGTTGCGGTGACCTTAAATTTAAGAAGGCATAGTTTACCAGGCATAATATTTTCAAATAGATACTTGTAATAATTTAAATTGTGGGCCCTGAATCTGTTATCTATGATAGTTTAACTTCATGAATGAAATTATGTTTAATTATATTTTCTATGATATATATATATTTGGAAAGTGTATGTACTAATGTTTCTAATTATTAATGGGTATGTTTTGGGTGTGACATACAATACACCAATCAGTGTGTTACTTACCGTTCTTTTTAAGAGCCTGGTGCACTCTGACTTTGGCGGATTGCTATTTCAGCGGTGCAGCTACCTGCACTCAATGCACTGGCCCATGAGGTTCTCCATTTTTCTCGGAATGGAGATTACACAGTAAAGTGTAGTTGATGTATATGCATTCTCTGTACAAATGCAATGATATTTAATTATGGATAATTATATTTAGCGTTGACTGTGGTTAGACAGCGCCTGCGTTTATGATTTACAGCCAAGATAACAATAAATGACTGTTGACTAGGGTTGCCACCTGGGCCGTAAATTGTGGAGTTAGACAACATCAACACTAAATCTAACAATAATGATTAAATGCTTCCCTCGGCTCCGCTTCTCCAAACACATTTGTAACACTGAATTCTGTGACCAACAGATTCTGTGACCTTAGAAGGCACTGTGTTCAAGATTTTTAAGCTTAAAATAGGAATGATTGCTTACTTGATGAGTCCTTAATTAACACCACGACACACAAAATAAATCATAGTACTGGTGCAGACACCCCGTCGGGCCCATGGTGGTCATATCTCAGAGAAGCTGTGGTAAGTGTCGCTTATTTTCATTTCTGAAAGGTCCATCCATGTTGTTTTCAGTCAATGGTGCACCTGTTTTTTACGTTGCCAAAATAGCAAAACAACAGAAATGCTCCTGAACACACCACAATTTTGAGATGGCCACACCCATCGAAAGTAGATATATTCACAAGCAGTGTTGCTATTTAAACTACACAGACGAAAGGCGTGAGATAGATTGTTGGTGGAGTGTAAGATAGCAATGGGCATCGTGACGTACTGTGTTCTTTTTGAGTGAAGAAGTGACATTGACATGGTTGGTGGAGTGTTAGTTGTGTACTATGCTTATATGAAAGAATCAAATGCAGCAAAGATGTCAACATTGTTAAACTGCTATCATAAGAGTTGTACATCAACTAAAAATGCCTCTGACATCGTACAGGCAGCGTCCTCTATGCATCTGTAACAGATTGGTGGATGACTAACTACAACAGAGTACAAAGTGGAGCAATAAGGCTAATGTGTTATAATAGATTGCATAGTGAATAAACACAACATATTACTCCAGTGTGTGATGTAATTGTACTGGCACAACACAAATTGCCACATATAAGAGTAAACTGTGTTTAAGGGCTTCAAAACACACCAGAATCCTCTCTACATTGCAAACAGGTAAAAATATGCTCACCAAGGTCTGGAATCCTGGGTTAGCTGCATGTAGGAATTCTGCTTATGTCTGATAATAAAGTTAGCTATTTAGCTATATCTGGCAAACCAGTCTCATTGCGGTATTTATCCGTGTTTCGACTGGTTGTGACAAAGTAGGAAATTGGCAGAAATCTGGCAACCTGTCCAAACAGGCTGAAACATCAGCTTGTATTGGGGAAACTTGCCTGGTGCAACTGCTACGATCTTTCCTCATGTTTGTTTTGAATCTTTTCCACCCTGGCTTTTATGACCCGGGGTGAGGTCACGTGATCTGATCCTGAGATTCGGATGATGTGTGGAGTTTGGTCTCTTCTACAACTGCTCCAAACCCCCCCCCCCCCCCCCCCCCCCCCCCATGCAGCGTGAGAACCATTTCTCATCAGACCCTCATTACACCAGGGTCAGGAGGGTCAGCTGACACACCACGACAACAGCGAGGGAGGAAACGATCGCCGACACCCGGGTCGACCGCACCCTGTTTACCCATAAATCTCATTACCACCTGCCTGACCTCCCACACTCGCACCATCCTTCAACAGGAAGTGGCCATCACTAGGGCTGACCCTCTCATCGGCGCTGCGTCATGCTTAACTCCGGCACTGTCCAGGAAGCGCTGCCGGGCAGCGATGATGGACGTCCGCATTCGCGCACGGGTTCGTGTCTGGAGAATGATTAAGATTGAAAGAAGGGAGCGATCCAGTGTCCGTCTCGGTTAATAGAATGGGTGTTAGCGCGCTGTGCTCTTTGGCCTTTTAGCAAAATGAGTTATTGCTGTAAGCTGCTTTTCTTCGTCTCCGTCCTCCATCGGCGTGTTTCTGCAGGGCACCATCATTCCTGAGATCAATACCAAGCTCTGAGACGGGAGAGAGCTGCAGCATAAATGTTATTTTCTTTAAAATAATAGCTGCCTCCAAGCTCACAGCATAAAAGCCAGCTAACAGGGCGCTGTTGCTTCGCACAAAGGATTTTCGGGTCATCTCTCGTTGCGTTATCATCCAGAATCAAAGTAACTTGGGATGAGCCTTCAAACAAGATCAAACAAAGCGTTGCAAATGAGAGGGATAAGAAATTCATATTTGGGAAGGTCCTAGCCACTGGGACATCTCATTATCCCAGGTTAGCGTTTCGAAAACGTGTCTGGGCATAATTCTCCCGGAAGTTGGAGGTCGCCGTCTCCCCGCGCCTCACACTCGCAGCTGATTGGAATCAGGCAAATCGGCACGGAGGGTTGACAGCATGGAGAAAAATGCGCGCAGACGCTTAGCGGGAGTAATTACGCCAGCGGGTGATGGATCTGGGTGTCCCGTAATTCTGATGGGAAGCCATTGAAGTGAGGGATTCGTTCAATCGGAGGACTGAGTCATCGCGGGGACGGGAGCGAGCCACTCGTCCGTCATCATTTCCAGAACGGACAAGGCAAGGTCGAAGAGATTTTCCCCCGGCTCGCGGCAAGAATATTTAATCCGGCTCAATCAAATTACAGCCAGATAAACAAAGCAGATACATCGCATGGAACCAGGAGAATAGACAAAGATCGGTTCCACTGAATAATGAAAATAAAAGAAGGGGCTGACTTTAAGTAAAAATGTGAAACATGTCGGGGCAGGGGGTTATGGAAAGGATGGGGGGGGGGTGTCCTCTAGTTCTTACCCAGTACTAGGTGACATAGAAAACATTCCCATTGCAGATCATTTTGTTCTTAACTTTGTAGAAGCATTTTGTCCTGGAAAGTTTCAGATGAATGACATGTTGTAAATAGACAGGTGTAAAGGAACTTTAGTAACCTTTACAGAGCTGATCTGACATGGCCTAAGGGGCTTAAGTGTCAAGTCTATCTTCCATTTAATCCCATACTAGGGATGCCCTTTCCCATTCCCATTCAAGGAAGAACATTTTGGGTGCAAAGTAGATACACCCATGACAGCATGGCAATCCATCACTGGGCACTCACTCAGTCACACAGATACACACACACACTATATAAGGATTATTTAGAGCAGCCAATTCTCCTTGAATCCATATTTTCTAAACCATAGTGTAGAAACTGTAGAACCCTGTGAAAGCCAACACGGACATGGGAAGATGATGAGAACTCCACCCAGATTGTGTTTGGGATTTAAAACTGAATCTCTAGTGTTGAGAGGTGGATGTGCTAACCACAATGAAAGTCATCTTCTATATGGATGGTATAGAGCACGGGGACACGTTCTGGGTGGGTCGCAGACAGCTTGTAAGAAATACAGTGGATCCTCTGTTTTCGTTGACTTTGGATATCACCGGATTCAGTGTTTGGCAACTTTGCTGGATTCGACAGATTAACAGATTTACGGCGTTATCCGGTGAAATGGAAACATCTTATTGTAACTTTTAAGTTTCCATTAAGAAGTGAAAGTTAAGGTAAAGCTGTAATTTTTGCTTCATCAAGGGACCAAAAATTCTCCAGACTCACAACCCATCAAAGGAGAAAAAAAAAACAGAAACACGATCAAGCTGAAGAAGGAAATCATCGAAAAATATGAGAACAGCATTAAGATTGTTAAAATCAACGATAAGCTTCATTTTGGCAGTGTGTGTGGCTGTGACCGAAATGCCCTACTAACGGTAGGCATGTTTTGCAAAACCATGCATAAAGAGAACATGTGAACTTCACACAAAAAAACTTTGTGTGACTCAACCCGAAATTATTGAAGGCTGCTGCAAACATGGAGAACATGACAAATTGACGCAGAAAGGATAGCTGCTCCGAAATCTAAACCAAAGATCCTGCTGTTAGGCTGGAGCGCTAACCCCTGGGGAAACATGATTTTCTTACTATTGTTCTCTTTATTATGATTAATATAAAGATTTTTGTAATTGCTGTAATTATTTAAACGCTTTAATTTAGTATTCTTGTAAACTACATCAAGAACTATTTGTTTTGGTCCTGGGTTATTGTCTCATGGATTTGTACTTAAGTCCTTTCTGACTTCAATGAGGCCTTCAAAATGAGGTCAGATCTATTCCTCCATCAGGACAGGTGCAGTGACGCGAGTGGGGTTGAAGGGGAGGCAATTTTCCACTCTTGTCGGTGCACTAAATCACTTTTATACTTCTTTTAACTTTAACCCCTGCTGGGTTCAGTGCCGTTAGATTTATAAGCGCCTGAAAACAATACCGGAGCTAATGAAGCACCCTGAGCGGCTTTCCCCAGGTTCCTTGCTGCCTCTATCGATTCCCATTGTGCAGCACTTCAAAAACGAAAAGAACCTGGAAGCGAGCAAGCTCCGAGTACAAAACGCATCTTCACTTATCTAATTACCGTCTCGGATCGTCGGCTAAATCGGCGCAGTTTGACGCCTCGGCCGTTCTCGTTTAGTGCTCGCACCCTCACGAGCCAGTAACGAGATCGAGTGCTGATGAACCGCCTCATTAGGAAACAGGTTCATCTCCAGGAGCGGGCCGTTCTGACGTGAGAGCCGCAGGAACCCGGCAATTACCGCCGAAATTAGGGAAACGTCAGCCAATAATGGAGTACGCCGAAATAAAGCTTGCATTATCACTCGCCTGTCACAACGAGCCGGCTCATTTTACGCCGTCGGACCCCACACAAGAGGGGATTGGGGCGAGCAATTAACCCCGAACAACAGCAGCCTGAGAAAGCTTTTCATTTCTTGAGGCCATCGAGCTGTCCAGCTTCTTACGAAACCCCATCACCTAAAAAAAAAACCTCACGTCCGGCTGGGCGTGAGGGATGAAAAGATTTCATGCCGGCACGGGCTCTTAATTTAAAGGTGAAATTGACAATCAGATGGCACCAGCTGAGGAGACCAACTGCACCCCACGCCAACCTCCAAAACTAATCACAACCCGCAACCTCCGTCAGGAAGCTCGCCGTCATCGTTAATAACCTGTAGGCACTGTGGGTGTGTGTTGCTTTTGGGTTTGTGTTTGCCTCAAATGCTTGCTCCTCATCTAGGTGAAAAATGGGATCGGCACGGGCATCTTTTCATTTAAACTATTAAAGCGCCATGTGATAAGCGAGCCGCTGCTAAAATCTAAGAGCTAATAGACAGAGAGAGATAAAAGGTGCATCATTACGCTGTTTAATATCACCTATAGATGTTTGTGTCCGACAAGAGAAAGAGTGATTGTTTGTTTACACTGCGGATAGAATTTTAATCGAATAACGGCAAAGTGATTCAGCGCTCAAGGTTAGCCACTAGCCCACAGAGGGCATCCTCACACATGCCGACTGGGTTTATGGCGCGCATAGCAGACCTCAGACTATTTATAAACAAACTCTTCATGTTCAGACATATGTGGGCTCATTAGGAACATTTAACAGATGCCGTACTGAGATCGAAGAAAACACTATTTAAGCAAAGGGAAAAAATACAGCACTTGTGCGTGGACACACAGCAACTTGGTGACACTCAACAAAAGTATAGTACTCTAGCTGAACCACTTGGACATTGGCCACACCTTCTGCCAAAGGCTTACAATCTATTAAAAAGCTGTAGCGCCAATCGATGATATCTCGAATAAAGGTTTGGAAATGTGCAGTCTGTGAGGGACATGTCTAAAAGTGATGTGAGTGCATAGCTTTTGAGTCGACATAGAGAGGCTTTTGGTTTATTTAGGAGTCTAGATAGTTGGACCAGAAATAGCAATTGTTAGCATCTCTACTTTATCCATCAGCTTGTCTTTCGACTTACGTTGTCCTTCCTGTAGCAATTTATGTCTGATTGTGGCCCTTGTTTTATGGGTCCACAATGAAGACTCCCCCAACTTGATTTAAACCGCCCAATTTTTAGATTAATAGTCCCACATCCTTACCACTGAGCTACCATGTCCAGTGCATTGCCAACCTCCCGCTGGCCGAAGACGCCTGTTTCCAGCTGCTCATTGGCACCTCATCTGATTCTAGTACTGAGCACATGTAGAGGACAGAGGTTCCTCCCAGTGTTTCGGTGAACTTCTTTTTGCATTTTTGATTTTTTTATTGATTTTGCTCTCTGAGACAAATGTCTGTATGCCTGCGTAGTAGTAATGGTAGTGCCATCTGCGGTGTGGTTTGGGTTGTAGTTGTATGGGTTGTGTGGTATGTAGGATGTACATGCGACCTGAAGTTTTTTATTGTGTTTGTTCGTGTCCTGTGGTTCTTTGTCTCATGTGGTTGGGTCCACATGTCCTGCCATGCCGTGTCTCATAATAGATAACCGAGTAGGGGCTTTTAATTCAGTGCTTTAGATAGCAGGAGTATGCTGCTGCTCTTCATCGCAGTATGAAAAATGTAACATGGTTTTATTTGTTCCTGTCTTACAAATGTAAAAATAATTTTTACATGTAAGAATCAACAAAAAAACTAAAATATTTTAGTAATATTTAATATTAAATATTTTAATAAATATTTAATATTTTTACATTGTAAAAATGGTACAGTATTCACATCTTTATATAAATGATAATGAGGAGGAAACTTTTTCTTTCCAAAGCTCCTGCAATAAAATGGCCTGGCAAGCATGTGCAAGGACTTGGACTCGAACACTCAACCTGCTCTTCTATGGTCCACTTTTAAAAATCACAAAGGCTCCACTCCACTTAAGCACGGCTTCTAATCAACCACACCTATTGCTGAAGGCTTACAATCCATCATCCATCTCTGCATTGACAAACATTAGCAGTAAATAAGTCGTTCTGCTTTACCATCTGGTAGTCTAATGGAGTCAGCGGTTGGTGGGTGCCAGGAGAATGTGGCAGTGCCAGCTACAGGGTTTAGAAAACAAAGTCTGGTTCGGTATTCGACGTGCAGATCCCCTTAATTTACGTTAGAGATTTTTTTTTTTGCCTTATCAGCTTGGCTTCTAGACAGCTTTCATCTCCCAGACATTATCTCCAACCTGCATCCACCCACCTGGATCATACCTGTCCAGTTACTGCCCAGGGGAGAATACATTTGCCACTGTGTGCCATGTAGTGTGCAGCCACCAATGTATTTTTTTAGGGCTTAGCTTGAAACTGTTTTATGTTCTATTGGAGGGTATGTGATCATGCAGTTAAGTTATTGTGGTAAAAGATTTTATTTTCAGTTCACTTTTAAGAATGCAGCTGCAAGAATTTGTCGTTTGTCACTACCGGCTTTGCACATCCGTAGGCTGAAATGGCTAAGGGTCATTGTGTTTTCCTCCATTCTCAAGTTCTTTGCAACCTCTAACAGGTTTCCCGCCACTTTTTTAAGGCACTGTACGCATATATTCCAAATGCCATGTCTGGCAATTTATTTTCATTCGGCAGTCCATTCTGTCTTTAGGTGAGGCTTATACAAACAGCACTGGAGATGAAAGCATTATGGTGTGGCATTATACTGTTCTACCTTTTACAATACCTCTTCTGCTCTTTCTGTAGTCAAGAAAAATGATGCAGAATAGCGTTGCACATTGTCGTGATATTTTCTCTTAGATGCACCTGGGATTCGTTACACCAATTATCGCTCTTTAAGGTGCACCAATTATCACTCCTAGTTTAGAGTTCCTGAGCAGTAGATCTGGAACATTTTGTGATCTCTCAAGGGGCATGTCTACCCCCCCACTGTTTTTTAGCAGGCAGCCCTGTTTCTATGACCTTCACTGGCTGAATTTTTTGCATGTGGGAGCAGTACACGTAGAGTTGCCAGTTGGCTGCTGTGACCAGTAATGCTGTATTTGCTGAAAGAATAAGCATGTAGTGTCCAGTATGGCGCTTACCTCCAGCTGGTTTTAGGTGGAAGCATAGAGCCCTCAGGCGGAGCTTGTTTTAAGAAACTGGGGGAAAAAAAGGCACCCCACAACGTCTCAGCACACTTGGTGTAGCGCATCATGATCGGATCAGTTGCCGCCTCCTTCTGCCTTTTTTTTTATTTTATTTTATTTTATATAGAGTGCACATGTTCTGTAACGTTAACATCTGTGTACATGCATTAAAGTAACGGTGGTGTGTCACCCAAGGTATGGTATTTGTTGAAGGGTTACATACTGCACAAAGACCATCAGCAGAACCTTTAATTACCTTTTCAAACCTTCAGTTCCACCTCCTCTTCCATGCCGCTGCCACCAATCAATAGCTACATTAGCCAGAAATACGAGAATGAACTGGAACTGTGAGAGGGAGCCAGTGCTTCCAGTCATGGTAATGAAAGTGAATGTGCAGTTCTGGATTAAGATACACAAGGAACACAATCCTCAGCCAGCAGTATTCTCAGGTCTGATTTACTTACAGCATGCTGCTAAATGTCTTTATACAGCACCTTCATTTAACTTCTAAGCAAATTAAAAGCAAACTCGATTAAATCTGAAGGCACAAAATGAAAAGGTCCTCTTATTTCCCCAGTGCAAGCTCAAGAGCACAGGCTTAGCCTTGTATTTCAGTAACTTTCTGAGCAGTTAAGGGACAGAAGGGGTGGAGGTTGAGAAACAACAGCGGAGTAAAGGTAATAAAAAAGTGCATTTGTGTTTTAATTATTGACTAATGCGCTTTAAAAAGAGCTGAGCAGATGTTTATCTTCAGGGGTTTAATGTAGAAATGGGTTTATTGCAGATTTGTGTTTGCCACCTAGGACCACACACCAAGAATAAATTAAGTGTATATATAAGCTCAAAGCCAAATACTGTAACCAATGACACATTCATTTACTTTTTGGATCTTTACATACCAAATTTACTGGTGCACGGTGGCTTAGTGGTTAGCACATTTTCCTCTCAGCCCTGGGGATTCCTGGTTCGAATCCTGATCTGGGTGGATTTTCCATGTTCTCCCTGCCTCCATGTGAGTTTTAGTGGCCTTAGAACTCTGCTGCTTTGTGACAACACACTGTTATAAAAAAGTGCTTTATAAAAAATTTTTTGAACCAAGGTGATTTAAACCTATGGCAGCACTGCAGCGCCTGATCCACTCACATTAAAGAAACACATTCTAATAAAAAAATAAAAAATTATTTGAACCAAGGTGATTTGAACCTATGCCATCACTGTAAATCATATTATTTAATTATTTTTTGCTTGAATTTCTACTAGGGTCTTGGGTGACGTTCTCCAAATTTCACAATTTAGGGGAGAACGTTTTGGGGGCTGGGCGGGTAATCCATTGCTATATACACTGTACACCATACACTATATAGGGATTATTTAGTTCTGGGCAGCCAGTTTATTTTAAATCCATGTTTTTGGACTATGGGAGGAAACCAGAGAAAACGTACATGGGCACAGGGAGAACATGAAAACTCTGGGATTTCCCAGTGCTGATAGGCAAACGTGCTAACCACTAAGCCCTTGTGCCATGCACTAAAGTGTGCAATATTAAATAACCATAATTGGCTGGGTTTAATGGAAAGGAAGCTGGCTTTTAACGCCATAACCGCACACCCTAACCGCCTACTATTTGATGCCTTCTGCATATTCGGACATACTAGCTGTCGAAACCTGTAGCTTCTGCCACCTGTATAAGAGTTAAAATGACTCAAACTACCACTCTGAGATAGACACGCCCACACAGAGCTGGTTGCACCCCCATATCTGGACTCACCGCCACTCCCACATCTACAAACAAGCCCCAAAAGATTTTCTGCAAACGCCTTCTTTATTTATAAACCCATCAGCATGAGGGGTGGAATTTAATCTCTCAACCCTGTGATTCTGTAAACCTCCACTCCTACAGAGTCTCTCCAGAGCAGCGAACAAGTCAAAAGAACCATTATTTTCTAAAAACAGAATATTTAAATATGTTTCACAGAGACTGACGATTTAGTGGTGCCTGAAATCAGATTTCTCTCCCCGATGGAGGGAGGAGAAGTGCAGATGAAGGAGAAAAAGAGAAACGACAGCGTTAAAGATTACGACGACTTGCTTATCCGTATCGCTCCCTCACTGAGTCTGTCTGCACTCGTTAATTAAGGCACGCGTTGGTCGGGTGCTCGTCAGGACACGTCCAAATAAATTGGGGGGGGGGGGGAAGAAATCCATGCACGCGCCTCTTAAATAAACACAAGTGAAAATAGGAGATTACAGGAGGCTGTAAAGGACAAGTTGTTAAAGGCAAACAAGACGTAGATCTGTCAGCAACGAGACCAAGGGAGGGGGTAAAAGAGTGGAGAGGAAGCCAGTGTGTGAAATTTGGAAGTGCAAAATGCTAAAACAGCAAACAGCAGAGTGAGAAGATTCCCGACTGCGCAGCAAACACCAGCAGCTAATATATTTAACATCACTTGCTTTCAGAAGTAGAAAGAAAATATTTCATAGTTCAGTCGGATTGTTTACAGAACATGACTTATTCACATGAATAATATGACTTTACATGAAGGTTATATAGTATATACACTGCTCAAAAAAATCAAGGGAACACAAAAATAACACATCCTAGATCTCAATGAATAAAATATTTCAGT
>JAOUQT010012397.1:0-12124 GCA_025769995.1 Xyliphius kryptos | reverse complement strand
TTTTTGGTTTTTTTTTTTTTTTTTTTTTTTGTTTTTTTTTTTTTTTTTTTTTTTTTGTCAATACATACTGTATTTGGCTACTTCATATTCCTTTCTTTCTCAAGTTTATCTCTAGTTGGTGTCCCCACCAAGTGTGGTTTTAAACTAATAATAACAGTACTCCCTTAAAGCTTACTTTAAGGCAGTAAATTTCACACACAACAACTTTGCTGATTGCAAATTATTTTATTCATAAAGCTTTTTATTGTTCACGGTGTCTTTCTTAATAGTTGCATTTTAAAGATAGTATATATTTTGTTTAATAATCCAACACTTCTTACCCGGTTTGGCTTCACAGGAGTGTTTGTTAGATTGCAGTAGGTAGCCTTTTGTGCAACCACAGTAATATGACCCATAGGTGTTTGTACATATTTGGCTGCATGTCCCATAAACTGCACATTCATCATGATCTGGAAACAAAAGAGAAGTTACTGACAAATGACAAATTAGGTATGTTGAAAATGCAACAATACAACAAAGTAAAACAACAAAGTAAAAAGTTTTATTTAGCTGCTTTTTGTGTACACGGTTGTGTATGTAAGTGTGTGTATGTCTAGATAACAAAATTCTGAGTCAAATCTATGTCAAATAATATCTTAAGGTTTTAAAATATACCCCAAATACAGATATATATTCTTTTCAGTCATTGTTTTAGTTGACAAAATGACATAAGAATGTTAGATTCCTACCTCTGCAGCTGCGTCCATTCTCGCCCACCTCAAAGCCATCTGCACAGAAACAGAATGTGCCATTTCTGATCATGATGCAGCCGTAGCGACAGCGAAGCTCATGGCAGGCTGACAGAAGTTCTGCAAAAGAAGAAGGAGAACAAAAGTGAAATGAGAAAACAAAAGTGCATTTATATATATATATATGCAGTTTCTGACTTATAGTCGAATAAGATGACTGTCATCCCAGTCTCTTTGCCTTTGTAATCAGGAGGAAGATGGATAGTCACAAGCCATTAAACAAATCTGAACTGCTTGATGTTTTGCACCAGGAGTGGCATTAGACCACCCAAAAGCAGTGTGAACGACTGGTGGAAAGCATGACAAGACGCATGAAAGCTGTAATTAAAAATCATGGTTATGTAACCAAATATAAATTTTGAACTGTTCCTTAGTGTCAGAGGTGCCACGGGCACCGGATTAGTTTATGTAGTTTCTTTGTTTAAGTGTTTATTGGTTTTGTCTTTCCATTGGTTCGTTTCTGTCATGTGATCGTTTCCCTCTTGTATTTAGTTCCGTGTTTCCCTGTCCTCCGTGTACGTCCTCGTTTGTGTCACCCCGCTTTTGCGTATGCCTTTGTGTTTTTGGTGTGTGTTTAAATAAATTCCCCCCGCTTCACTCACTGGTTTTGCCTGGCTCCCTACGGCGCGTTAGTGCGCTTTTGATCTGCGCATGAGTTTGCGCAGCCGCGGTTCGAGGTTTGAGCGGAGCGTGACACCACACAGATTTTATTTAAGCTTTAATTAACTGCATTTTATAAGATAATGTGTTCAAAATAAGCTTTAAATTTGACTAATTGCTTTTCCATGCCCCAGATTAGCTGTCGTGGGTGTCTGTTATTTTCATTTCTAAAATGTGGCAACTCCAGTTATGAATTCTGTTAAGTCCAAAATAATATATATATATATATATATATATATATATACCAATACACATTTTACTCAATCCTAAAAATGTATTAAATATAAATTTAGACACAGACAAGCACATAGGTCATAAGTCGATTGCACAAAGACAAAATTGTGTTCATACCATAGCATTTTTTTTTACTGCCAATTCAAAATCTTGCATGTGCTTATACTATGGTAGGATACATACTTGCCTACAGTAATGCCATAGTTCTGTTTTCCTCACCAATGCTGCTTATTTCGATGGTGTTGGCCCCTACTTAAGTTTTGTCAGGTACCTCAGTACCTTATAACTTGCTTGTTCTTTCAGGTATTTTTTAAAAAGTGTATTAGCTTTGGTTTATTCTGTTATGCTTTTGTTAGTCCTTACTATATTCCATTAGCTGTCTCTAGCTCACTATATTAACCATCCCAATTAGGTTATGTTGATAGTTTAATTATTTATAAAGTAAAGTTTTTTTTTTGTGTGTGTAAATGAAGTGCTATTATTTCTGGAGGGAGGTGTGTATATAATATTATACAATTAATATGTTTACAATGTTCAGATGTTTCAATATTTGTTTAAAGGTTAGTCCGACCTGTTCTTTTTGTTGACGAATAAATAAACCTATATCTATATCTATATAATTTTGATCCAACAAGTACATTTATCAATTTATCAAAATTACAAAAACCTCTAAGTGCAATGATTATCACTTTGAAGATTTTTAATCAATATAAAAATGATATTTCAATCGCAAAAATCAAGATATTAATTCAACTGTACATTAGCAGAGCTTGCACAGTGGGCAATGATTAGGGGCTTTTCAGTTCTCTTTTATACAGAACATTTTTGTTCTGACCTGTCTTCATGTGGCAAAAAAGATGCTTTTAGTGATTTATAGAACACTGTAAACACTCTGGATCCATTAGTGAAGTTTTCCTTAGAGAGCTGTTAGCAATAAGAGTACCGTGTATTTTAGCTGTTCCTGCTCCAATTGATCCAGAGTGAATAGGGCATTGTGGAAAGTTTTATAATGTTGGGCGGAAATCGTCAGATCTTTGTAAAAAGAATATTGCCAGTGAAACAAAATCATTCAAAATAAATTTGTATGGCTTAGAAACTATACAAAATATATTTTTTGTATTGTAGTAATGTCAAATTTTACAATTAGCAACAAATGCACTTTACAACCACTTTACAGAGATCAAATATTTAAAACTCTTGCACCATATGGGTTATTTAAATATATAGACATTTTTGGTGACTGAAAAGTGTTGTTGGTTAAGTAGACTATTTCACGATTATAGTTTTATGGCTACAATTTCATTAGTAAAGGAATTTATAAAATCATAGCTGCTAAACTGTGAGGGGACATGTACTGTAAATCCAGTTCAGAAACATTGCTGGTTAGTTTGGCAATGTCACAAAAGAGAAAAATCAAATTTTTAATTATTTTCTGTTAAGTCAGAATAAGATTTAACTTGCTGTGCATTTATAAACTGCCAAACTATCTTTTCATACAATCCCAGATAATTCTGAATATTCAGTCTTTATTTACACTCTTTATTTACAGTCTTTATTTACACACTCCCTCCTCCGAAACAGCGAATCAAGGAGCTTTATTTAAAGCAACAGACACAATATACAGAGGCAACTGACTATACATAAAGGAGTCAAAACTCAAAAAAAAAAAAAAAAGACTTTACGCATTAATTAAGTGCATGGATTTAAACAAACTACTTGGTCCAGTGACTTTGAATCCTTATTCGATTCCGATGATGACTCCGAATCGGTTCAGTCAACTCAACTCTCCTCTCATGCTCTGCTCAACTCACCGGATTTGTGGCCATTCCCATAGTTTTCGGCCAATGCAGATAAGCCCCCATGTTTTTGCCACTTATCACCCTACACCTGCCCTCGGCACTTTTGTACCCATCCATCATTCCATCATTAAGTCGATCCTCAATTTATCAAGGTGTGCAATCACGTGCACGTCCACGTCATCTTCCGCAGATGCACAGAAACCGACCCCGACGCCGAGCGAAGGGGTGTAAGGGTCCTTAGGTTTTTGAGGTAAGGAAGATATGTGTGGTGCGAGATGTGAGGGTCCGTGCTGGACGCAAGTTAGTCTGCACGGAGCCGTGGAATCCCCAGCCTGTCCACTCGGGGTCATCTAGCCCAAAACAGGTCCCCCAGGGGCGAAGCACCAAGGGCCATCCGCCATGCCGACCCCCAAAGGGTGGGGGAAGATATATGTCACACACCTGTTTCCTTTAACTGTTTGGTCTGTTATTGGTTTGTTTTGTGCTTGTGTCTGGGTTTTCGGGTATTTAGTACAGTGTCTCCCTGTCTGCAGTGCACGTCTTTGTTGTTTGTCGACCAATGGTGTAAAAAATTTATGTTTAGAGTGTTTAGCTTGTTTGAATACTGACATATTTAATTCAGGTAACTGCTGCATTAATAACATAGCTGTAGCAGGACACATACACAAGCGATGAGAACAAAATAACATAAAAATGTTCAAAATGTAAATCAAAATTGTTATCCATGGAGGTCTGGATTTGGCATCATTCTCAAAATCAAAGCGGAAAATCAAATGGCAGTCTGATCCAACTTCAGTGGAAATTTCTCAAGACAAGTTAAAATGAGGATCAGTAGTGTGTGTGGCCCCCACGTGCCTGTATGACCTCCCTACAACGCCTGGGCAAGCTCCTGATGAGGCAGAGGCTGTTTTCTCCTACGGTCCCCTCCATGTCTCCTCATGTACTGTCCTGTCTCCTGGTATCTGAATGTAAACCTTCGCTCGTTCACTGTTCTTTAGTGATAAATGCAATCTGGTTCTTCAACTTTACTGTGGTTCCGATTTTAACTCCATTTACCTCACAGCTAATAGAGGTCACACGACTGACAGATCATCAGGGCTTTCTTCCAAAAGAATAAAAAATGAAGAGAAAACTCAGTATTTTAGAAACAATAGGAGCTACAAAAAGGTCATGAGGCATCAGTAGCTTGGAGAGATGAGTTACAGTAGAGAGAAATATACTGACCTTTGTGCCACATACAAACTGGTCATTCTTTCACCACTGAAAAGTACACAACCAAATTAAACCCACAGAGAAAAGTTTAGAGAAGTTTTGCTGTTTTAAAGACTTATTTCCAGGTTGGTGGCCTCAAATTAAGGTGGAACTAAAAAAATAAATGTCCGCATCAAAACACAATGATACTGAAAGATTCGACAAAAGTGACAAACAAGATTGCATTCTCTACAAAGTTTCTACTATAATAGCTACTAAAGGAAAATATCACTGATAAGAAGTGACAGGGATTCAAGAAGGCAGTATAATCAATCTGTCAAGGAACTTTTATTGTCCGTAGAATTATAACCAAAAGGAATTATTCTTTATCTAAACAGAAACTGAAGTAGACAGAAAGAAAACCAGAAGGATGTCGCAGTTATTTAAAACTACACAGAATATCTAAATCCCAAAAATTATTTTAACGTATACAAGAGCATCATGAAAAACATCCAGCAAATGAATTTCAGATACGTAGAAGAACTGGCAACAGAAGCAGAGGAAGCAGTTCACCAGTGGAATTTATAGTGTAAGCAGAATTTTTAGGCAAGTTGTATTTGAGAGGATTCACTTTATTATTGAACAACAACTATGTTCTCAATCAACCCAAAAGACTCAAAAATATCAAAGCTTGATATTATTGGAAGTTGGAGTGTGTTGTTGAAAGATTTGGCTATCTTAGTAGGATATATGTGCAGGTAACTATTACTGTGGAGAATTATTAGGCAACTTAATAAAAATCAAATATATATACTCATCTCACTTGTTTATTTAGTGACCAATATAGCCACCTTTCTTTACAATGACACTCAAAATCCTTCCATCCATAGATTATGTCAGGTGCATGATCTGTTCACGATCAACATTGCGTGCAGCAGCCACCATTGCCTCCCAGACACTGTTCAGAGAGGTATACTGTTTTTCCTCCCTGTAGATCTCACATTTTATGAGGGACCACAGGTTCTCTATGGGGCTTAGATCAGGTGAACAAAACGGCCATGTCATTACTTTTTCTTCTTTTATACCTTTACTGGCCAGCCAAGCAGTGGAGTATTTGGATGTATGTGAGGGAGCATTGTCATGCATGAAAATCATGTTTTTCTTGAATGATACTGACTTTTTTTCCTGTACCATTGTTTGAAGAAGGTGTCTTCCAGAACCTGGCAGTAGGTTTGTAAGTTGAGCTTCACTCCATTCTCAACCCGAAAAGGTCTCACAAGTTCATCTTTGACAAAAGCAGCCCATAACTGTACCTCACCTCCACCTTGCTGGTGTATGAGTCAGAGTGGAGCTCTCTGCCCTTTACTAATCCAGCCTCGGGCCCATCCACCTGGCCCATCAAGAGTCACTTTTATTTACACAGTCCATAAAACCTTAACAAAATCTGTCTTAAGATATTTCTTGGCCCAGTCTTGATGTTTATCTTATGTTTCTTGTTTAAAGGTGGTCTTTTTTAAGCCTTTCTTACCTTGGCCGTGTCCCTGAGTATTGCGCCCCTTGTGATTTTTGATACTCCAGTAATGTTGCAGCTCCGAAATATGTCAAAACTAGTGGCATATGGCATCTCGGCAGCTATGTGCGTGATTTTCCTCAAATCATGGTAAGTTATTTTGTGCCTCTTTTTCCCCCCAACACGCTTCTTGCGACCCTATTGGCTATTTGCTATTAAACTGATTGTTCGGTGATCAAGCTTCAAAAGTTTGTCAATTCCAAGATTGCTGCATCCCCCTGCAAGACATCTCACAATTTTTGACTTTTCAGAGTTTGTCAAATCTGTCTTCTGACCCATTTTGCCAAAGGAAACAAAATAAGCCTAATAATTAGGCACACCTTATATAGGGTGTTGATGTCATTATACCACACCCCTTCTCATTACACATCACCCGATTTACTTAATTGGTATACAGCTTGAAGTAGGACCAAATTTAAAAATGTGGAATGATGTGATCAAAATACTCATTAGCCTAATAATTCTGCACACAGTGTATGTGATCTATGTACCACTATTAAGAAGCTGTTATAAAAGCTTTAAAAATCAGTAAGAGCCATGGTAAAAAAGACAATAATACAAGACTGGATATCTTGTTAGCCGATAGAGATATTCCCATTGAATGCAATATATTTTCCAAGAAATAGATCTATAAATCAAGTAGTTGCAAAATTGCCAAGTATGCAGAATCAGACAGCATCTCAACAGAGGCAGTAAAAATACATTAAAACCAGAATGGAGATACTCTACCCACTCTAGCCAGATATAAAATGAGAAGCAATTTCTGTTGGAGTGCATAGAGGTCTACCTCATCAAACTTGGAAGAAAGACAATCTTTGCACTTTGCCCAACTACAGAGATAAGATGTTGATATTCAAAGTGCCTAGCAATATGACACTGTCTAATCTCATATTAACATTGAAACAGCATGGATGCACCTTTAATAAGCAATCCGTCCCTATCAGTCTGCCTCTGTGTCCCTTTAGAAGCCAAAAAGAGTGTGACGAATCCATGAGATGGATCAAGACTCTAGACATTAATTAATTTATTTAATTTATTTTATTAATTATAATTAATTAATAATTTGGGGTTTTCTTAGAATTTGCAAGCCAGAAGAAGAAGAGAACTGGGACAACAGAAACGCTGTAGATAGGCTGTGGTTTTGCAAATCCTATATGCAGCAACATAGCACATGTCCTTTTTTGGATCCTCAACTTCTGGAAATCCACAAGCAACACTGCTTGGAGGCAGGCTACACTTTGAGAAAACAGGATATCTGAAGAGGAGTTGCTGGTTGTCATCGTCTCAGGAGCTCTCTCTCTGTGTGTGTGTGTGTGTGTGTGTGTGTGTGTGTGTGGGTGTGTGTGTGTGTGTGTGTGTGTGTGTGTGTGTGTGTGTGTGAGAGAGAGAGAGATAGAGAGACTGTGAGAGTACCAAGGTCACAATCTTTGTTGTTATGACTACAGAGAAGGAATGGAATCAGTGGCAGGCAAATGACATAAAATCAGCTACCCTTATGCTATTTCTTACTAGAGCTGAATTCAGAAAAAATACATAAATGAATAAAGTTTATTATGAAAAACATTTAAGTGACACCATTAATTATTCACGGGCGACACGGTGGCATCGTGGTTAGCCTCTAAGCTGGTTTGAATTCCAATGTTTTCCCCATGTCCGCGTGGGTTTCCTCTGGGTTCTCCGGTTTTGTCCCACAGTCCAAAAACATGGATTCAAGGTAAACTGAATACTCTAAATTCCTGAATTATTCATCATTTTTGCGATGAAACTGGCAGTGAGTTTTCATTGGTTAATTTTGTCACATAACTTAATCAGATCAGGTTTCAGCATGTTTTCAGAATAGAATATAACATGCCATGCTGTTACCTTATGGTTCCAGCTTGCTGTTGTTTTCACATTTTCTTTAAACATAAGAAACTGTGCCACATACAGTACATGCCAAAAATTTGGACACACATTGAAGATTCTCACTGAAGGCAACAAAACTATGAATGAACACATGTGGAGTGTACTTCACAAAAAAAGTTGAAATAACTGAAAATGTTTAATATTCTAGTGTCTTTAAAATAGCCACGTTTTGCTTCGATTACTGCTTTGCACACTCTTGGCATTCTCTCAATGAGCTTCAAGATGTAGTCACCTGAAATGGTTTTCAGGTGTGCCTATAAGGGTTAATTAGTATAATAATGCTAACAGTGTGCCAAGCAGTAATCAGAGCAAAGGGTGGCTATTTTGAAGAAACTAGAATATAAACGCGTTAAATAATAAGGTGTATCCAAACATTTGGCCTGAACTGTATTTGACAGCATTTTTAAATGTACAGTGAGGAAAATAAGTATTTGTACACCCTGTCACTTTGCAAGTTCTCCCACTTAGAAATTATAGTGGGGTATTACATTTTCATGCATGTCCACTGTTAGAGACATAATCTAAAAAATATCCAGAAATCCTAATGTATGATTTTTTAAATAATTTATTTGTGTGTTACTGCTGCAAATAATTATTCAAAAACCTGCCAATCATAGACATGATGACACCTGTCCACCCCACACAATCAGTAAGACACCAACTGCTAACATGGCAAGACCAGAGCTGTCCAAATACACCAGAGACAAAATTGTTGACCTCCACAAGGCTGGAAAGGGCTACGGGGCAATTGCCAAGCACATTGGTAAAAAGGTTAACCGCTGGAGCAATTATTAAAAAATAAAAGAAGCTAAACATGACTGTCAATCTCCCTCAGACTGGGGCTACACCCAAAATCAATCAATGATCCTAAGAAAGGTGAGGAGCTGGTCAATGACCTAAAGAGAGCTTGCACCACTGTTTCCTACGATACTGTGGGTAATACACAAAGACGCCATAGTTAAAGGCATGCATGGCACGGAAGGTTCCCCATCTTAAATTAGCACACATCCAGGCCCGTCTTAAGTTTGTCCATTTTGGCGATCCAGAGAGTCATGGGAGAAAGTTCTGTGGTCAGAAAAAGATTTTGGGAAACAACCTACTTGTTGTTGGGTCGTGGCTGGATCTTCCAACATGAAATTGACCCAAAGCACATGGCCAGGATAACCAAGGAGTGGCTCTGTAAGAAGCATATCAAGATTCTGGAGTGGCCTAGCCAGTCTCCAGATCTAAATTTAATAGAAAATCTTTATAGGGAGCTAAAACTCCATGTTTCTCAGCGAAAGCCCAGAATCCTGGCTGATCTGGAGATGATTTGTGTGAAGGAATGGGTCAAAATCCCTGATGCAGTGTGTGCAAACCTGATGAAAAACTCCAGGAAACGTTTGACCTCTGCAATTGCAAACAAAGGCTACTGTACCAAATAATAACATTATGTCTCTCAGTGGACATGCACCTAGGATGAAAATTTCAAACCCCTCCATGATTTCTAAGCGGGAGAACTTCCAACATCGCAGAGTGTTCAAATAGTTATTTTCCTCACTGTACCTACTTATGTGACTTTACCCACATATGAGCCTGCTTAAGAATTGCTCCATAGCTACTGTAAGACCCCACACACCTGGCTGACACCATTCAGTGCAAATCATCAAAGTAATAGTGTTTTTTCAGTGGATTGTCTTATATTGCTAATAATATCAACATGATGTGTGTAAAAAAAGGTTAAACATTAAATCTTTGAAAAAAGATAAATCCTGGTAGATCACAATGACCTGTCCATTGGTAAAAGTAGATTTCAGGTCAAAAAAGTGTGGGCACCCCCGATGTAGAAACTTTTTTTTAGATTAGATGTGTGTTTATTAATTACAGTTTGCTTGAGTTGTATTAAGTATCTCATCTCATTATATTCTGCTAAGTCCTATAGTAGGGACACAAGAAGGATCACAATGACCATCCTGGTGAGAATGCTGGGTAGATGATCCATCACTGGGCAAGGACTTACTCACACAGATACACACACCATAAAGAGACAACTTAGAGCAAATCACCTTGAATCCATGTTTTTGGAATGTTGGAGGAAACCCATGAGGACCAATGGGGAGAACATACAAACTCCATCCAGTAAGATTTGAACCTGGTTCCAACATGTCAACCACAATGCTACTATTCAGACATGCGTTTAGTAAATATTCTAAATCTTAAAACGTTATGTTTTATAAATTATTTTCTAAAACCTGTATATCTCAAACCTAACAGAAGTGGAAAGTGCTCCTGTTCCAGCCCTACCAAAGCACCACACATCAATAAAACCACCATGCTATTGTTTTGTTTTTTTTCTCAAGATGTAAGAGGATTTAAAGAAGTTTATACTGCCCCCTTTTGGATTTAAAATATTGTTACACATATAAATGTAATTAACATTTAGTTATATAGCTGATGCTTTTATCCAAAGCGACTTACAAGTATCCCAAATTGGTTGGGGTCAGAACACAGGGTTGATACAGCACCCTGGGGCAATGAGGGTTAAGGGTCTTGCACATTCAGGACCCACATTCAGTGGACCTGGGATTTTAACCCACAACCTTCTGATTGACCGTCCAATTTAAACGGGCAATGAAAACATAACATTAAAATGCAGTTAAGTATCATTGTAAGAGAGCTAAGGTGTATTATGCAATGATGTTTAATTTTGATGATTAATGAATTAACTTTAAACAATATTTGCCAGTTATCCACAGACTTCTTTAGCGGCAGGTCTATAAATAAGGTTTATTTCTTTGTTGCACCTGTGAACTAGAAAAGCAAGCTGCAAATATTCCATTTAAAATGCCCTAACAACACATTTTTGAAAAGAAATTGCACTGAAATTCTGTAATTCAGATTGTACTTTTTAAAAACACTGACCCAAACATATTAGTTAAGTATAATAGGGAGTGGTAGCTCAGTGGTTAGTACATTGGACTATTAATCAGAACGTTATTAAACTGATATTACATAAGGGTTTACTAATAAAAGGTACTAATAAACCCAAGAAAAGGATTTCAAAAATATTTTAGTCTTGTGCCAATTTTAGTTATAGGTCATATGTATATAATCATAGACGTTCTGTGATTTTGCAAAAACTCTCAAGTAATTACACCTTACAAACCTTACGCCCCATAAAAATATTTTTTAAATATAAGACTAACTAAATAATCTGTTCAGTGAAAACAATTAAAATAAATGTTATGGATTTTATAATGTTGCATTTCGATTAGGTAGTAAATAATTGTTTAGCACATTTATTTATAATGTTTACAAATCAAAGATCATTATAAAAACAATAATTAGAGGTCTATTAATACATTGTACAATACATGTGAAAGTTTGAGGCCAGTTCTAGTAAGCAATGCCATCTTACACCTCTGTAATCTGATGTCACGTTGTCAGCCTATTTCTCCTTTTTATTCTTTTCACATAGAAATGACAAGAAATGCCATCCACTGTGCAGTATTCTTTATAAAAGTTTGTGTAACATGTTATGGCATTTCTTGATGCAGTAACACTAAGTTACCATGGTAACCATTTTGAGAACCATAATAGACAATCAAAACATGGATTCCAGCTATAACAGTAAGGTAGATTGATCTTCAGAGTGTAGTGAAGTAAACAAAATGTTGTTTTTACCAAACTTCAACTGAGAATGATGTTATTATTCTCTATGAAGAGCAGCTGATGAAGTAGAGAAAGATCAGCTTGTAAGTGATTATAAGTAAGATTTCTATTTCTATTAAGTAAGATTATGCCAGTAAGAAATACTCTTCAATACTTAATTAGTTAACTAGTGAGTAATATTACAATTATTGTGGTCACGTCTTGGTTATGCTGATTTCTAAAATATAAAATATAGTACTCAGTTAACAATTTTTTATGTGTGTGTGTGTGTGTGTGTGTGTGTGTGTGTGTGTGTGTGTGTGTGTGTGTGTGTGTGTGTGTGTGTG
>JAOUQT010012396.1:0-22677 GCA_025769995.1 Xyliphius kryptos | reverse complement strand
AGTCCCTCTGACCACTGTGCAGGACTTGTAGATGTCATTCCCAAGAGGAATTGACGCCGTATTGGCACCAAAAGGAGGCGCTACATCATACTAACCAATTATTGTGGTCTCAAACCAGTTTCAGTTTCATTGTCCAAACCCCCTGTAAATATACATACACTAGCGCACCTGTTCACACCGCCTGGCTATTAAGGGATGGGTTCCTCACGAAGCCTGCGTCCTGACAGGATCCTTCCAATAAAACAATAAAACAGCAACCAGACAGTTTTTAATTGCTGCCTCAGGTTTTTTTTTTGGGCGGTTCAGGCATCAAAACTTGAAAGTGGTTTTGAGAAAATGTGCCGTTGTTAAAAAAAAAAAACACACTATAAATGAATTGAACTTGATTGTCCAATTGTGTAATTGTAGTTGGGTATTTTTTTTTTGTAATACAGTAAATGTAACATAATAAATGTGCTCTTTAGTCATTTATATCTAGAATTTCAAGCACATGGAACCAGTTCTAGCTGTGTGTTAATCAAACTCTGTTAATTACATAATTACTGGGCTCTATTAGCTCTAACTGCATTTCTGTTTTTTTGAGGTGTTGTCTTGGTGTCACCAGCTCTTTGTCCATTCAAGGAGGCTTTATTGTCATTTCATCACATGTGGCCTGCTATAAAAACAAAATTATGACCCACGGACCCAAAGTAACCCTGTAAACTTTAAAGCCTTCAATATATACATGTGGTTAGCACATTCGCCTCTCAGCGCTAGGGATTCCCAGTTCGAATCCCAATCTGGGTGGAGTCTCCATGTCCTCCCCGTGTCTGTGTGGGTTTCCTCCCACATTCCAAAAACATGAAGGTAGTGCGTGGGTCCTTGAGCAAGACCCTTAACCCTCATTGCTCCAGGGTGCTGCATCAACCCTGTGTTCTGACCCCAACCATCAAGTTGGGATTGTAAATCGCTTTGGATAAAAGCGTCTGCTAAATGGCCAAATGCAAATGTAGATAATCAAAATTTTGGCTCGGTACTTGTGAAGAAACGTCACCTCTGTGCAGTAGCTACCCGTTCTTGCCTTGACTGCATGCCAGCGTAGTTTTCATGCTTTGTGGTAACGTGACGACTGATTTTGCATTCTTTGAAAGCCGAGTGTTTCTCGGTCAAAGTGTTTCTGATCATATCAGACATACAGACGCTTATCCGACCTCCGTAAAAATTGTTTTTTACTTCTTACTGAACACTCTGCCCTCACTGTCCACTTTCCTTTTTTTTTTGCTTTACTCTTCGGTTTTGCTTTTCCAAAAGAGCTCAAAAGGCAAAGAAGAAGTAAAGTAAAAAAAGAGGAAGTAGAAGAGCATAAAACCGCGAAGGACCAATGAAGGACGCCGTCTATCAGAGAAATGCAGACATAGCAGAGAAAGGAAATTTAATAGAAAATTTGAATAATATAGTTTTAAATTTTGCCGGGCCAGATCAGGCCCACGCATCTGACCCATGGGGCGTAATTTGCGCACCCCTGCTGTACAGTATATAATATGTTTTTTGGGGTTTTTTTTTGTTCAACAGTAAATGTGAATTCTTTTTCATGGCAATATAAGACATCCAATTAAAATAAGTCAATTTTCATTGAAACAGGGGTATATACTGTGTGTCTCTGGGAGTGAGTGCGTTCCCGGCACTGAATTGGCACCCTTTCCTATATGTATCGGTCCAGTGCCTGAAATGTTGTTTCCCTAGTCCCTTGTATACAATTAAGCAGAAGATAATGAGCACCGATCTTAGAGGATTTAAGCTTTTAAATATATATATATATATGTATATACACACACACACATACACACACCTTTTGGACTCTTGTGACCTCTTTTAACTTTTGTTTTTGAGCCTGCGGTGCTTCCTGCCACCCACTTTATGTGTTTTTCATTGATTTAGTAGGCAGCATAAATCAATGAACCTCTCCTGTCAAGTGTCAACAAGGCAAGCTTGTGGAAATAAAATAATGATGTAAGCAATGGTTTTTTGCCCCATCCTGGGTCCTCATGGATGGATGTTTAGACGCCAGGGCATTGTGGCCGGCCAAGTTTATACCTTCACGGCACATGATTCTCATGTGGCAGAAGGACATTGTTTAGCCGGACCATCCACTTTGCCACAAGGGTCATGTAGTCATGGATCGATTTTAGAAGCATTACAGCAATTTTACTTGGTCTCCACTGACTGTTCTGACGATGTTGGTACCTATATCTAATTTGTGGCAGCTGTGCCAAACTATCCTGGCTGAAAGTCCAGGTACTCCTGTAGAAAAATCTGACATATTGGAATTTGTAGTTTTTTTCCCTGCTTGTCCATAACTGAGGCTGAAGTTGCAAAGAAAGTGGGAAAGCTCCTTGGTGGCAGGGCTTTGGCGGTGGACGAGATCCGTCCGGAGTTCCTCAAAGCTCTGGATGTTGTGGGGCGGTGTTGGCTTTTTCAATATTTTGTGCTCATCAGGGGCAGTGTCTCTGGACTGGCAGACTGGGTTAGTGATGCCTCCTTTTAAGAAAAAGGACCGACTCCTCAGCCTCCCTGGTAAAGTCTACGCAGGGGTACTGAAGAAAAGAGTCCGGATGATGATCGAACCTCCAATTCAGGAGGAGCAATGTGGATTTCATCAAACCAGTCTACATGTGCTTTGTAAGTGAATATGGGGTACATGGCTCCTTACTACGGCCCATTCAGTCCCTGTACAAGTGGAGATTGGTTCACATGGCCGGCAATAAGTCAGACTTGTTTCCAGTAAGAGTTGGCCTCCATCATGACTGTCCTTTGATACCGATTCTGTTTATAGTAAATATGGACAAAATTTCTAGGCGCAGCGAGGGGATGGAGGGTGTCCAGTTTGGTGACCTCATGATCACGTCACTGCTTTTCATATATGTGTTTTTTTTAGTCACCAAGCTGTGAACTTCAGCTCTCGTTGGATCAGTGTGACGTGGCTGGGACGAGAATAAGCCCCTCCAAATCTGAGGCCATGGTTCTTAGTCGGAATAGGGGGGAGTGTTCTCTCTGGATCAGGGACAAGCCTCACTCTCGAGTTTATTGCTCTTAGGGTCTTGTTTACAAGTGATGGTAAGATGGAGCGGGGGATTGACAGACGGATAGGCGCAGCGTCAACAGTGACTCTGTACCGGTCTGTTGTGGTGGTGGAGCTAAGCCACAAGGCAAAGCTCTCGATTTACCAGTTGGTCTACGTTCCTACCCTCACCTATGGTCATGAGCTTTAGGAAATGAGTGAAAAAACAAGATTGCGAATACAAGCAGCCGAAATGGTTTTCCTCAACAGAGTGTCTGGACTCTTCCTTAGAGAGGTGAGGAGCTCGGTCATCCGGGTGGGACTGGAAGTAGAGCCGCTACTCCTGCGCATCGAAAGAAGACAGTTGAAATGGTTGGGATTCCTCCTGAGCTGGCAGGAGACCTCGGGAAAGACCCAGGACACGCTGGAAGGGTCACATTTTCCAGCTGGTCTGGGAACAACTCGGCATCCCCCCCAGTTAAGCTTGTAGAGGTGGCTGGGGAGAGAGAGGTCTGGGCCTCACTGCTTAGGTTGCTGCCCCCGTGACACGAACCCCAGACAAGCGGAATAAATTGGTTGGATGGATGGATGGATGAGCAATGGTTGAGGTTCTGCAAGTCAAATTAGAAGCAGTGCTTTGCCAAATGGATGTCTTTCATAAAGTGGTAATTTAGTCTATTTTTCTGTTTAGTTTCACTTATTGCATTATCCCCTTATAGTCTTTCTGTTCCGTTATTATTCTCTTGTTGCATCTACTGCGTCATCTACTGATCACCCACTTGTTTCCACTTCTGTCCCAGTCGCATATTGAGACCCTTTTCCATATTCTTTTTAGCTACTCATTCACACTGCTGCATTTAGTTCTCATCTTTTACTCTCCATAACCCTTTTACTGCTCCAACCTGTCTTCATTGATTGCTCTGTTGTTGTTGTTTTATTTTCCCTCTTTCTCTCTCTCGTCCAATAGCTAGCTGATAGATAGATGGATGGATGGACAGATGGAGGGATGGAATAACAAATAGATAGAATAACGGATATAAAATATCTAAATATATAAGCCATCATCATTGAAAATCAAGGCAAACATGTGGCTTATATGCATCTAGTGGTGAGATAGAAACATAACAATGAGCTAGGAAGCATTCTGTGATGAAATTCAGCTGTAAGCATTTAGAAAAATCTGTCAGGGATCTGTGTGTTCCAGATGGAGAGATGTCACCGAGTAATCTCTGAAGGCCGGAGGGTGGATAATAACTTCAGCTCTCAATTTACACAGAATGAAGGGAAGCTGGTACGATTTCATTGTTTTATTTGTCTGCTGGCGTAATCCAGAGCTCAATGAATATATTACTTGTTTCACAGCCAGTGCATCTTTCTCAAATTGGGTTGCAGTTTATGCACTTAGCCTTTCTGAGAATATGACATGTCACGTATTGAAAAGCTTAGACACCAAAGTGCGTCACATTTTTGAATACCTCGAGGGCATTTGTTGGAGGACAAGAAGTGATTAAGTGTTTATGCCCGTGAACTGCCGAGTTAAATGGATTCGATCAAGGGAGCCTGCGCCTAACCTCGTTGATTAGCAACAGTAATGGAAACAAGTCACTATGACAGCTGTGTTAAATAATAGCTAATGCATTTAGGGATAAATACATTTTACTTCCTTTAAGGTTAGTTTAGAGGTTGGGCAGTTCACTTCAAAGTTGGACCAAATGAGTATAGCAAAGATTTGGACAGAAGTTGTAGCCTTTATTAGTATTACTTTTGTTGTCGTTGTAGAATCTTATCAACTTATTTTCCGCTTAATCCAATACTAGGGACTTGGGTCGCTGGAGGTTCCCCATGCACATTTAGGGAGAACATTTAGGGCGCTGGGAATATTTAGCCTGGTAGGGGTGTAATTGGAGCCTTCATGATTATTCGATTCAATACCGATACTTCAAGTTAACGATTCGATTATTTTTGATACTTAAAAATTTCCCACGATACAATTTGATTCGATATGATTCAATATGATACAATACTTCATATTGTTTACATTAGATCTATTGAGTTACAAATAAATCAACAAGAAAATCATTTGCTTTAAAGTTTTGTATTCTATTCACACTATGTTTATCTATACTGTCCATGTTTAACGCACGGTAAATAGAATGTGTCGCATAAAATGTGTCAAATAAAATGCAATAAGTTCTACTGTAGTAAGTCTAATGCTTACAGTGCAGGTTGAGGCGACTTACTATGAAATAAATACAGGAAAACGAACACTGACCTCTACAGTCAAACATGCTTAATCTATCAAATGTGTGTATTTTCATTTATTAAAGAATACATCATTTAAAATATTGATTATATTATAAATATATATTTAAAGAGCACAAATGAAATCTTTCATACCACAAAGTACGAGTCTCAAGAGATTATTGGAGTATAAATTACTGTGTTCCTCCGTGTCTGTAGTCTAATCTACTGTGCAAAGAATTGCCCACCGATATGTTTGTGGTCTAGAATCATGTACCTGCCATTATTAAAAGACGCCAGCTTTTGTGAGCAGCGAGCGGAAATCTTTTTATGAAAATTGCTTCCAGTATTAGTTCATTACGGGACGGAACATTTTTTTAAATAAATGATGGATTTGTATTTTAAGTGTGTAAACACCACTTTCTTCTTACTCTTGTAAAGTGTAAAGGGAGTGTGTAGTGCCATCCGTGACTTTAGAGCAGATATTATGTGTATGCATTTAAAAACATCAGAAAAAAGCAGATATTAAAATCACATTAATCGATACTCCTGCCGACATATCGAATCCCCGGCTGTGTAATTGATTAATTGATTTAAATAGATTAATATTTACACCCTCACACCCAGGACAGTATATACTATATACAATACACACTATTTAGAGCAGCTTATTCACCTTGAATCCGTTTTTTTTTTTTTTTTACTGTGGGCGGAAAACAGGGAACTCAGAAAAAACCTATTGGGACAACGAGGCGAAAATGGATAACTCCACCAAGATCGGGATTCGAACCTGGATTCCGAGCTTCATTCACGCCGCACTTTTAGATAAGATTTTTGCGTAAAAATAAAGGCATATAACGAAGTATGAGTCTCAAGAGATAATTGGAGTATAAATTACTGTGTTCTTCTTTTATAGGTAAAGGGCATAGACAAGATGCAAAGCAATCCAATAAAAATGAGATAATAAGAACATTGGAAATGTAATTATTTAGTAAAATAGTTTTATTAATACAATGCTATTTTAATAATTTATTTGCTTATTAGTAAACCATTTAATATAAAATATTATGTATAATAATAGTCTGAAAATTCATCTGATGACATCTAAAGTTACTGAAAAGAGGCTAAATATGTTTTAGTAAGGAAATTAATATTGCTAATAAAAAATTCTATTACAATAAATTATTATATCTGACAGATTAAAAACAAAGATTTTAAGATTGGATAAAAACATTTTTTAAAACATCAAGGCTGGGATCATACAGTATATATTATCTTTGGATAATAATGTTGAGCCATGTCCAGGTATTTTCCAGAGCTCAGCTTTCACATGAGCATTGCACAGCAGGCACTCACACATGTATTCTCAGAGCTCTGCCAGGCGTGAAGAGCAGCATGTGATGCAAAAAGTACAAAATAGTAATCATCAACAGGACATGTTTAAAACTGCTGGCCACGTGATGTTTTATAGCTTTATCATATCGTTTTGAGAGACATAAAAACAATCATTGACGATCGGTAATGGTTTGAACAGCCTGAAAAATTGACCATGATGACCCCTTGATCTTCACCTCACTGAAGATGTATTTAATGGAATACCTGTGCTGCACTACGGGGGAGAACTTAACAATGTAAAAGTTGAAAAGCAATTGTTTTGGCATGAGTGATGGCTTTGGAGTTTATGTAGTTTAAATAAACGTATTATTATAGAGTGAGGTTTGTGGCAATTTATATTATGAAATGAATACGTGGAACGACTATCGTGCGAGTTGTGACTATGAAGTCCAATGTAGGCGTCAACGCTTTCTTACGTGAATTTATCAGTAGGTTTTCCAAGATAAGGAATGATGGAGCCAAATGTAATTTTTTTTTAGGTATTTGCAAAGACCATCCGAGGTGTTGCGTTCAATGGCGGTACCGAATAAACAATTCAATGTAGGAAAGCGAGAACCTGTTTTTCCAGGGAAGTGATGGGGAATCATGAAACTAAATTTCTTGTAGGTACTAAACGTCTTGTAGGTACTCGGGAAGTGGGAGAATTAGTAATGAGTGAGTGAGTGAGGACTTTGGCATTTATAGATATAAAGAAGTGATTTTTAAGCCAAGGAATGAAAATGTTTGTAAGACCTTTTACTTTAATATAAGTATGAAGAACATAATGCAGACACAACCCTATTAGGGATGCGCTGGATACTCATTTCATACAAGTATCTGGTGCGGATACAGCATTTTTTATGAGTACGAGTATGAAACGAGTAAAACTCGTCAATATCCGTGCTCGTGCTGAAGGAAAGTCCTCATTGGGTAACTGACTGCTTTCATGATCTGTGATTGGCCAGTCAAACAGAGCGCCTGCCCCTCCGTGACTGATCTCACGTTGCTCTCTTTAATCAGTACTCCTTATGTTTTGTTTTGTTTTTTTCTTCTGTTTTTCCGCTCGCCTCTGTTTTGGTTTGTATGAAATTTACTTGTAGAACTTTTTGCGTAACATACGTGGTGCATTTGACAAGACAGACCTGAAATCGGCTTGTGTCATATCAGTCACCTTTTTTCTTTTTTTCCTGCTTTCTCTAAGTTTAGTTGGAACGCAGTGCGTACTTTTGTGATTCAAAATTTTGATTTGAATCTCGAATTTGAGGCTATTCTGTAAATAATTTTCAAATAAACAATACATACAGCAACTTTTGATTAATCTATATCAATTTCAGACTTAAAATGAATACAGCTTTAAGCCCCGGCCAATTAACATTGAACTATAACTTTCGGGTTATACCATGCCCACTTCCGGATTAGGCCACGCCCATTCTGAGTATAGATACGGATACAAATCATTTAGATGGTTGAACAGATACAGATAGTGATGTACTTGCTCATCCCTAAACCCTATTCTAACTAATCAGATTTATAATGATACAAATGATTTAAATGGTAGTTTACATATTGTTTTAACCCTGAGGTATAATGATCCATACTTAGTCCCATTAGTCTAGTTTTCTAGTCAAAGATTTGGCTTTTCGAATTAAAGTCTCTATAGAAAATCTTTTATAGCCATAAAGTACTTTCTTAGTCAGTTTAAACCCATTAAAGCTATTTAACACTCTTATTAGAGTGCTCCCGCTGAGAAGAGGAAATAAGAAACTCCAAATCCTGATCTTCTCCCAGCTGACAGTAATCCTCCAGCATACTGTCATTGACACTGTCATCTGTTTTGATTAACTGCCTGGTCACCAGCACCAGCAAAGCAGGTTATTGACAGATTTATACCCTTAAGATTGTTGAACCGAGGGAATTTCCAGGATTCTGTATTTAGTCACCTTTGTCCTGTATTCACTTTGCAGTTTATTCATGCTATACTCAGCCCAAGGTTGACTGGGTGTGCATTGAAGATTAATAGGCCCTTTAAATAGCTACGCTTCTGCACTGTGGCTCAAACAGCTTGACATAGTGTAACAGTTTCTTTTTTCAGGGCAGAACATCATGCACCCTCCCAATTTACCCCACATGGATAAGCTGGTTCTCTAATGAATCATTACTCTTTAACTAATCCCTTTGCAAATTGATTTTTTTATTAGCATTAATATTGTTAAAGTGGTCATTTTTAAAGAACGTAGTGGGGCGGTTGTAGGCTTGTGTTTAAGCAGCCAGCCTTGCAAACTGAGGGTCTCCGGTTTGATGCCTAATCCCATCAAGTACTATAGTTGAAGTGCCCTTAACAAGGCACCTAACTTGCAAATGCTCCCCAAGCACTGTACTCAAGGCTGCCCACCGCTCCGGGCATGTGTGCTCACTTCACTCAGTGTGTATAAGTGTGTTACACTGCATAGATGGGTTAAATATGGAGGACAGATTTATCTTTGTGTATGTACTGTAGGCAATAGAAATATTTTGTGGTATTGATGTTCTGCACACTACTGTCAACGTGTTCATTATAAGAAATAGGCATAATAATTACAGTCAAATAATTCCAAAAAGTTTAAACATATACACACATATTTTGGATCATTTTATTAAAAATTGTACTGAAAAGGCATCAGGACTGTAGATCTGTTTTTGTTTTGATATGCAGGGTTTCTCCCAATTAGAAATTCTTAAAGTGATATTTTTCCTCAGTATTTGACAGTTTTAAGAGTTTATTATTGTAATTTTTTTTATTACATTACTATAATCAACATGCATATATTTTAAAAGACCAGTGAGGTTTATAATGACATTTTATTGCCTCATGTTGCCTAAATAATTAAAGTAATACATTGGGAAATCTTGTAAACATGCCACTCAGATAGATGCCTGCAACAGCAGCGTGTAAACTGAAATGCTGCATCTACTGCCAGAGTTTCTGTTTTCTTCTTCTCTTTAAGATGCATCCGTTCATCTAGGAGTCCATGAGCTAACGGCTACTCTGAACATGCTGACTGACATTCTCACTCCGTCCAATATTAACATGGCTCTACAGTAATAGTTCATGTTTCCATCGGACGCTCGCTTTTCTCCAGTGACGTTCTTACTTTCTGGACAGAGAGTCTTAGCTTAGTAGCAGTATTAAATCTCGGAGGGCTTTCTTTGAACTTTGACGCTGACTCCATGGTTCCTTGTTACATTCAAGCACTCGGTACAACAAAGTGAGGCGGGTTCAGATCGGTGCAGTGGGGAATGGAGACTGAGGCCGACAGATATGTGCTGCCGGGACTGCAAGACATCGGCACACACGTCCTTAGTGATGAATTTTAAGACTCATCCTAATATTGTGGATAGAATTACTCCCTTATTTAGCATAAATATTGCTCGAATAATGTTAATGCTACGCCATGGAAAGTCTTTTGGACTGTTATTTGCTCCCCGCTGTATGACAGTTTGACTGTGGTATTTTTCTTCTTTTTGCATAACTGAGCACTTGTGCATTAACCAGGTTTAGAAATACATGAGGAGTTAGAGGAACTCCAGTGACCTGTAAAGTTTCCTGAACTCAACCATAAACACTGCTGCATTGTAACTGTTACATTGGGCATTGGGTCATTCTGCAGATGCTTTTATGCAAAGTGACTGACAAGTGTACCAATATGATGGTTGGGGTCAGTGGACAGGTTCAGAAACGGTATAGCCCCCTCTGGAGCAATGATCCAGGTCTTGCCCCAGGACCCAAATTCATAATTTCAATAGACTTGGAATTCAAACCCCAACATTCAGATTAACACCCTAACCACTGAGCTACCATGTGAGGTGACTTAATACACAGTGGTAGCTGAGTGGTTAGAGTGTTGGACTATCAATCAGAAGGTTAGGGGTTCAAATCCTAGGTCCACTGAAGTTACCTATGAGGGTCCTTGAGCAAGACCCTTAACCCCTTATTGCTCCAGGGTCCTGTATCAACCCTGTGTTCTGACCCCAACCAATTTGGGATACTTGTAAGTCGCTTTGGATAAAAGCATCCGCTAAATAACTTAATGTAATGTAATGTACACATGCGCCCTGTTTGTGAGCAATGCCTGTGACATTTTTTTTTCTGAAGAACTCGTAGGCTTGTGGTTAAGGAACCAGCTTAGCAACCTGAAGTTTTCCGGTTCAATTTCTGGTCTAAACAAGTACGATGGCAAAAGTGCCCTTGGGCCAAGCTCCTAGCCCCAAAGTCTTCCTGGGCACAAGCTCCAGGCATGTGCACACGCGTGTGTATGTGTGTGTTTCACTGACTGACTGGTTAAATGTGGTGAAAAATATCCTGTGAAAGTACAATAGACAAAACTGATCACCGCAGTCTCTATATCAAACATGAAAAGTAAATAAGAGAAGTAAATAGATGGCACTACGGCACAAAATGTTTGTCTGTGATCCAAAATGTTCAATTTAATCACCAATCATTCAGTTTACTAGAACTCTAAGCCAAAGTAAAGGCATGTCACAGAATCACTGTCACTAATTTGTGATGAAACAAAATAACAACCTGCTTGTGCGTTGTGTTAAAATATGCTAATTAAGTAGCTAGCTAGCAAAGCAGCTGTCTTCAGGCAAATGATCTAGCCCACGCAAGAAAATGTTTACCTTGCACTCAGTTCAAACAGATTTAAAGATGAATTGAAATGCTGAGGGAGCCAGGACTTCTCATATATATATTTTGTTTGTTTAAATGTCCACAAAGTCTCAAATTCTTAAGCCTTTTTCATAAATTAGCCAACATTTACCTTTAGTTATTTAGCAGACGCTTTTATCCAAAGCAACTAAGATAATGAATGAATGAAAGGTCGAGGGTCGAGGTGGGGGGGTTCCCCATGCCCATCCAGGGGAGAACGTCTCAGGCGCTAGGCAGAGGCTGGACAGGGCGCCAATCCATCGCTACACACTCACTCACACAGTCACATACACACACTATACAGGGCAATTTAGAGCGATCAATTTACCTTCATATTTTTGGAATGTGGGAGGAAACGGCAAGTGAGTCCAACATAACAATACAGAAGCCATGCCTTAGTGGAGCTAATTTTGGGCCAGATCTACAATTGACGTCAGGGGAGTCGAGCAACCCCTTAAAAATCTTCTCCGGCATGATTGGTGGCCAATGGTGGCCATGATTGGTGGCCAATGTATGTGTGAGAAGTAATCCACACTTAAAACCTGACAAATTTTAGTATGCAGTCCTAAAAAAATGTCATTGAGGAAAGTATTCTGCCCATTTAGATACCCAACTGAATTTTGATTATTGACTTGCAGTGTTCCTGAAACTCCTAAATAACAAGTCCAAATTGACCAATTTATCCTAAATCTGTGTTTTTGGACTTTGGGAGGAAATTGGAGAACCCCGAGTAAACCCACGCCGACACGAGGAGAACATGGAAACTCCACTCAGATTGGGATTCGAACCGGGAATCCCCCACACTGAGAGGCACGCGTGCTAACCACCATGCCTGATTAAAGCATGATTCATGATTGTATTGTCCACATATTTCTACAGATTTCTAGCGCATTTGTAGCAATATAATAATAACTTAAAAAAACATTTTTAAGGCCGTTAAAAACTTTTTTTTGACTAAATTCCACTATTAAAAGGAATGTTAAATCATAATATTGACCAGATATTGTAGAGTATAAATAATAAAATTTCTACAAACTGATGATTTTTTATTTTCTCAAAAACCTTTAGATTGTTTTGTTCTTTTTGCTCCTTGTCTACCCTTCCACACTGAAACACAAAAAGCATAGAAACTGTGCAAGAATATCCTCATACCCCAAGAATTTGCTTCTCTTCAAGGTTAGGTGGTGGTTTGGGAGTTGACTGATGACAGGTATTCAAAAAGTAGTAGTCTGCAAAAACCCTGGTTTCAGCCATGGCCAGAAAAACAGCAGACGATCTGAGGTAAAATAAAAGTGACAATATGAAGGCCTCCCACACATCTATTTCTCCGACCAGATGCAGTGCCTGCTGAACCGCTGTTCCATTCCATCGTTCAGACTTCCAAAAAACACATTATCATTGTATGAGAGGCAGTTTGCAAAAATATATACCTTGTTTTTATGCACATTTGTTTAGCCATCTGTTACTCAAGGTCTGAATTTCTGTTCGAATAGAAATGAGGTTCAATATTGCGGTTGAGCCAGACTCCGTCTGCTAACTAGATTTAGAAAATCAGTTACACGTCTTCATTACAACATGCAAGACTGATTTGAGGAGCTGTAAAACAATATGGTGGCTGTTCATTAAAAAAAAAAAAAAAGGTGTTATTGCCAGAATGTTTAAAACGTAATAGTTAAAAAGAGACAGAAAACAAAGTTGACAGCTGATTTAATCTGAATTAGTTTTTCTCTTTACTCGTACCTGTCATTTGTGTCTCAAACAATAAAACATGCCAAAAACGAATCCAACTAAATTTAAGCTGCAAAAGACAAGCAGCTTTTCTGGCAACAATATCAATTACGGTTACAGTACAACATTTAACAGCTTCTAGACTACAATAAATTACCAAATCAACAATCTCATATTAAGAATTAAGAATTATAGCAAAAACATACAGTACAGGCCAAAAGTTTGAACTCACCTTCTCATTTATTGTGTTTTTTTTTTGTTTTGTTCTTTTTCACAACTATTTACATTGTAGATTCTCACTGAAAGCATCAAAACTATGAATGAACACATGAGGAGTTACGTAATTAGCAAAAAAGGTGAATTGACTGAAAACATGTTTTATATTCTAGTGTCTTCCACATAGCCACCCTTTGCTCTCATTACTGCTTTGCACACTGTTGGCATTCTCTCGATTTTACAAGTTTTAATTTGGTTAATATTAAAAATCCCCAAATGTTTGAGTAACGGTGGCTTAGTGGTTAGCACGTCTGTCTCTCAGTGCTGGGGTTTTTCTGGGGGTTCAAATCCAAATCTGGGTAGAGTTTCCAGGTTCCCCCGGTTTCCGCCCACAGTCCAAAAACATGCGTTCAAGGTAAATTAGCTGTTGTAAATTGCCCTTATAGTGTGTGTGTGTGTGTATCAGTGAGTGTGTTGCCAGCGATAGATTGGTGCCCTGTCCTGGGTTTATCTGCCAAGCTAGCGAGCCGGCTCATTAAGGATTAAGGGGAAGATAATGAAAGCAGTTGGTCCTCTTCATAAGGCTCTCATTGAGTCTTGATCAGTAAACAGAGTCAACAAATACTGTGTTTCTCAAAAAAATTGTCTGGAAATCATTTGAGTACTTTTTTGTTTTATTTCTTGAGTGGAGAAAATGATAACAGCCAGTCATAAATTTAAGATTACCTAAGCCTAATTGAAATCATTTAAAATAAATCCCTTCTTAATGTGTTTTGCTTACTTTACATATAAGCTGTTTTGCTCCTAAAATAGCATCTGTGTTAAGATGTTTCAAAATATTGATGTATTTTTGACGATGTAATGCAAATCCACAAGTTTCTGTGCATGTGCACTGTACTGTTATTACATCTTATCTTATCTCATTATCTTCCATTTAATCCTCTACTAGGGTAGTGGGAGGCTACCCATGCCCATCCAGGGGAAAACATTTCAGGGCCTTGGCAGATACATCTAGGACAGGGCGCCAATCGATTGTTGGGCACACTCACACAGACACATAATCACACACACATCAATTACATTTCCATTAAGTCATTTAGCAGATGCTTTTATCCAAAGCGACTCACCATTACTTAATCTGGGGTTTTTTGTGGGGGGTTTGTTGTTGTTTTTTGCTACAACAATGTGACAGAAGTGTGTTTTGAAAAGTTTCTTAAAGATGCTGAGTGACGTATGGATACTGTTGGGAAGATCGTTCCAACATTTAGCAGTGGTGAATGAAATGAAGTGAGAATTAGCAATATAGAGGCAAATTCACCTTCCCCTTCACCTTTTTTTTTTCATTTTATGCCAACCATTGACTCCAACTCTAACAGAAGGTTTAGGTGAAAGCTAACTCAATAATTGCCATGGTATGCAAAGGGACAGCTGAAATAACAGGTACTCTTCTGGGTTTGCACTTTGGTAAGACATTTGCCATAAACAATAATTCATATAAGTGAAATATGCTGTTTAAAATAAGTTAACCGATTAGGAAACCTGTTTGGGTGTTTGGGAGTACATTACCATGAGTTGCAGTGCTTATAAAACACTTTTATTTATTTCAGCCCTAAATAAATGGGAGTAAAATTGATGGGAAAAAGCATGGCTTGTCAACACACAAGCAGAGGACACAATTTTTCAAAGCTATCAAAAAAGAGATAATAGATGAGATCACTCTCAAAGCCTCACAAATCCTTTGTTCTCAGACACCGCATATAATGATACCATTACGGTAATGGCCACATTAGAACCCAGAAAATCGCAGCCCTTCTTCCAGTTTTCCCTTGTCGCCTTTTCATCATCATATTGTGAGATACTACTCCTAAGGGTAGAAAATAACACAAGAGCAAGAGGAAGCAAAGATGAATCCCTTCATTTCCCTGGCTCATTTGAAATTCCCTCTGAAGGCCTGACAGGCACCCCATCTGAGCCAAATCCCGTTCTGCTCACCATGCGGCTTGGTTCTGCCTTCCAAAGCCTTGACACGACATCATTTTGACAAGGAGCCAAGTGAAACTAGGAAGGAATGTCAGGGAGGATAAAGCTCTTGGCAGCCTGTTGGTCGACTCCACCCTCCCTTTTAAACACTTTGATAATGCTGTCAAGGTCTGCAAAGGTGCCATTCGAATCAAGGTGTCGAAGCTAGAGCACTATCACTGGGTCACAGCTTGTCTACTGGGACTTTCTGGAACCTTAAAGCCACACCACTCGAGACAGCCAGAGGGCATGATGAGGTTGACGTGCCTTGAATTAGAGAATTAGGACTGTAGAAGCTCTTCAGAGCCTTAGTGGTGGGGGAAACACAATCGCAATAGGAGAATAGGGTATCTTTTTTTAGATTTGACCTTAATCTGAATGTTCGTGTCATAATCCACAAAGCAAAGTTTTTCGACATAAAAATGTGTTATCATAATTCAAATGCATTTTAATAATGTTAGGTTTACAATCTAAAGCATGATACAACGTTAGTACTCCACTGCATTGAGCCAAATGAAATAAGCATGGATGGTTTAAGTGTTTCTATCTATATATAAAGGACTAAACCCCCAAACTATGGGATACACATGACCAAAGCCCGCTCCATTTTTTATCTGCTGTACTATGGAATACGTACTATGGAATAAGCCCCACCCCCTATTTACCTTACGGAGCCTTACCCTCCTTTTGTTTTCTAACATGGCCACCACTTCATGTAAATGAAGTAAATGGTGGCTCAGCGAAGGTGTATGGTGGCTTGGTGGATAGGGCGTTGGACTAACATCTGAAGGTTGTGGGTTCAAATCTCAGATCACTGAAATTACCAATGTGGGTCCTTGAGCAAGACCCTTAACCCTCACTGCTCCAGGGCTGCTTTATCAACCCTGTGTTCTAATCTAACCCCAATTAAACTGAGATATTTTTAAGTCGCTTTGGATAAAGACCAAATGCTAAATGCTAATCTTAAGGTAACTGTTTCTATCAGTCGCATATTTCTGGAAAAATTTCATTGTCAAATCTGTTGCTCTCGAACTTCACAGAATGGCTGTAACCTTCATTTGCCAACATTGGAATACCTTCGGAGACACGCTATCCGTTGTTCTTATTCACGGAAGCATAGTTATACGGTCTGCCCAACATTACGCTGACTACATGAATATTTCCGGAGTTTTTGGTGGCAAGTGAGAAATAGGACCCGCAACATTATACACTGCGGGTCGGCTAGTATAACTATATTTAAATACAACTTTGTATTTATATTAGTTGTTTTTCTCAACTTTGTTCACAATGCTTTAGACATCCAGTATCTTTAATAAGGCGGCACGGTATGTATAAAAAAAAAATTCTAAAGGAAATCTAGGCCTTGAAGCCGGATTAAAAATGACCAGGTTTGATAATATTACAGTGTAGGTGGTTCCTCCTTAACTACTAATTTGTGTTGCTTTGGATACAGGCATCTGCTAAGTGACTAAATGTAAATGTAGAATGTACCAAAGTCAGGATTTCAAATTTAGCCAGTGCCGATGGTCCCAATGATTTTAAGATTTATTCATTTTTTCAAGAATGATTCACAGTCCTGTTTCTGAAACCCAGTGTTTTTATGTGTACAGAAATATGCAGCAACGTTAAAGGCAATGTAGGCAAGGCAAGGCAAGTTTATTTATAGAGAACCTTTCATACAGAAGCAATTCAAAGTGCTTTACAGAGTAGTGAAAAAATAGTAAAAGACATAAATAGAATAGTGCATTAAGAGAAATAAAAAAAAAAGTGTGAAAGAATAGATAAATAATAAAAAACAATAGCAGATAGTGTCTAGTAATGTAACCTGAGCTGCTCAAAAAGGAATGTCTAATGCGTCTAAAGTTGGGGCTTTTTTAATGTTCTCATTCATCTGATTTAATTTAAGAGCGGCATTGCGGCTAAATGCTGCCAAGGTTTAGTTTTCAGCTGGGGCGGGACTAATAAACCAGTTCCTAAAGATCTGAGAGTTCTGCTAGGCTCATATCTCTCATAGATCTGATAAATACACTGATCGTACAGCATTAAAACATTTATAGACCAGTAGTAACACCTTAAAGTCTGGGACTGACTGGTAACCAGTGTTAGGACTACAGAATGGGGCTGATGTGATCTCTTCTTTTGCTCCTGGTCAGAACTGCATTCTGAATCATCTGAAGCTGTTCAACGCTTTTTTTAAGAGATCAGTTAAGAGACTGTTGCAGTAATCCATCCTACTGGAGATAAAACGTGGATAAGTTTCTCCAGGTCTGGTTTAGTCAGAAAATCTCTAAGCTTACTAATATTTTTAAAATGGTAAAAGGTTGCTTTAACATGTCTACTGAAACTGAGATCCATTAATACGCCTGTTCTTTTAATTTGAGGGCTTTCGATTCCAGACATGCAGCCACGCTGTGTCTCTCATTGCGGTTCCCAAATCAAATAATCTCTGTTTTATTTTTATTCAACTGCAGAAAGTTGTATCCCATCCAGTTAGCGATGTGTTCAAAGCACTTACACAATGAGTCAACTGGACCAGAGTCATTTGGGGACAGGGCCACATAAATCTGAGTATCATCTGCATAGCTGGGATAGGACAGCCCGTAGTTTTGAAGAATCTGCCCAAAGGGCAAAATAAATAATAGTGGACTGAGAATAGAGCCCTGGGGGACACCACAGGTCACTGGCACATTTTCAAACTATTACATTCTATTTCTGAAAAGTAGTTCCTGCCCTCCAGATATGAGGGAAATTACTTTAGGACAGTTTCAGGAAGTCTTGGTGACTCTCTGTGTAAAATCTATTCATTATTGAATCACTACTTATAAATAAGGCCTTGGTACTGTCTACTTAATTTAATGAGCCCATTAAATTAAAAAAAAAAACCTAATTAATAAATAAAGAATGAAACTAATTTCACAGAACTGATGTAATGTTAATGTAATTATTTTTTACATATTGCAGCAAAGTCAACTTGCATGGCATCTATGGCTCCATGTAATCCATTTGCCCTGAGCTCACATTATATTTGTGCTTTGCTACATAAATACACATGTCATATATAAACTTGCATAAAATTCTGCAATAATTCTAAAAGAATAAAAATGTAAACAACTAATTTGGAATTTTTTCATATAGTATACATATAGTATTCAAATTATTCATTTATTATGGGGTTCCCCATTCCCATCCAGGGGAGAATGTTTCAGGCACTAGGCAGATACACCCAGGACAGGGTGTCAATCTATCACTAGGCACACACTCACTCACTCAGCCACATATACAAACACTTTGGAACATTCAATTTACTATGAATCTATGTTTTTGGACTGTGGGAGGTAACCGGAGAACTTGGAGGAAACTTACATAGACACAGGGAGAACATGAAAGCTCAAATTATATTAACATGAATATTACTGTAAGGTGGTAAGCATTTAAATCTTTTTAGAGAAAGTTTGCTGCAAAGCTGTATGGTCATTTATTTCCAAACATAACATAACACAGTGCAGCATGCTGACTTACAGCCTTCCCCATCCAATTTCAAGGTCATCCTTCACTGTATCACCAAGGCTCCCTGAGGAGATAATTCTTAAGAATTGTGTGTATGTGTGTGTGTCACCAGTAAAATATAAAAAAGACTGACTTTTCCCATGAAGTGTGCCATGCATTCATACGACCCTAGTCTGATGTAATCTCAACAGATAGATCTCATTTGTAGGCTAGTCTTCCATGAAGCCATTCTCATCAGTCTGTTGCCTCTGTGTCACCTGACCAGTTAATGCCATCCCAAGTTGCATAGGATCCTTAAAGGGTTTACTATTGTGTAATCACTTTGTATGTATATGCATGCAATACACATCTATTTGAAATCTACTGGTTTAAACAATAGTCCAGATGTTTATTACTCAAGCACATAACATTTTACATTTCCTACAGTCTCAGTGATGTTGTGTGAGCTTTCTAATAACCAATTGACATAGTTGTGGTGCTTCTATGCAATGGTTTAACAAGTTCAAGGAACAAAACAACGACAAGAAACAAAGTTTTGTGAGGGAAGGGGTTTGTAGTTCATATTTTAATGACGTAAGTTTATTCTGCTTGGACTAAATTGGACTAAAGGTTTTCTTCCTGTCTGCCTGTGTTTTCATATGCATCTTATAAAGCTAAGTCTTCAAATGTCATCAGTTTTAAAGAAAACTGATGGAAGGATCTTAATACTTGACATATTAGCAAGCTGGTTTGATCTATATATATATATATATATATATATATATAGATATACAGTATATATAAAACCCAAAGCCCTCACTCACTCACTCTCTCTCACTGACTCACTCACTCACTGACTCATCACTAATTCTCCCACTTCCCAACTACCTACCTAATGATATGATCTAATAATAATCTACAAAATAAAGTAGTTTTAAAAAACTATTTCTTATTTTAAGAAATCTCAACAGGATAAATGTACTCACTATAGTAATAAATAATTTGATTTAATCCACGTACATTTTGTTCTTGATTTGAGTTTATTTTTCTCTGACAGGATTTTTGAGGTTTTGTGCAGTGAATAAACTGAACAAACATAACGATGATAATGTCTTCAAAAGTATGAATCTTTTAGCAAAGCAAAGAAAAAGAAATGTTATTATATTTACAGTAAGGGACATTGATTTATAAAGGTGCAATATTTAAAAAAACAAACGAATTGCAATAAACAACCTGTCATTCATTTTTATTAGCCGGAGTTTAATACTCACCGGAGCTTGCCGGAAAATAGCAGGCGCAACAGTATATAAGTGATGTTATTAATTTAAAACTGACCCCTCTGTAACTGTGTGACAGAACAGCTTGTAAACAAGTTCGGAATTTCAAAGTATGTGTTTGACGTTATAAGGTTAAATGAATAATTCATCATTTGCTGCAAATCATTAGGAACAGCTCACTCCTCTGTGTGCAGAAGCGCTTATTAGCATACCGAGTGCTTTTAATAAATAACCTTAAAAGTTGTCAGGAACCCAAAACCATGGAAGCATGTTTGTCATGTACTGTAATCATATTTGATGGGAATATCATAAACATAAAAAGCATCCGAGTGTCTATTTGCCTGTTTCTAACTTCCTTTGGGATTACAATAACCGGGGCCACTGTCTGACACATCTGTCTCTGAGCTTCTTTCATGTTGTCCTGTTTGAATGACGACTTAACTGCTGCTGCTTCTTTCACATATTTGATGTGTTACTGCTGGCCACACAGCTTAACGACACTTTTATGTAATGACAGATATGATGATGACCTTTTCTATCCATCCATCCATCCATTATCTTTCCCTTATTTCTGTACTAGGGTCACGGTGAGGTTCCCCATGCCCATCCAAGGGAGAACATCTCGGGCGCTGGGCAGATACACCCAGGACAGGGCGCCAATTCAGGGCACACACACACACACACACACACACACACACACACACACACTATACAGGGCAATTTAGAGCCTTTAATTTACCTGGAATTCATGTTTTTGGACTGTGGGAGGAAGCCAAAGAACCTGGATAAAACCCTCACCCACACGGACACGGGAAGGACATGAAAACTTCACCCAGTTCTGGATTTGACCAGGAATTCCCAGCGCTGAGAGGTGAACGTGCTAACCACTAAGCCACCGTGCCGCCTTGACTTTTTCTATCCAAACTCAATTTCTGGACAGAAATCTAGCATCTTTGTCAAAAAGCTTTGTGAAGCAGAACCTGTAATTAGATTTAAAATAGCAAGACATAAAAATAGACATGACAACCAAAGAACAGAAACATAGATATTTGTATGTTTCTTATTAAATAAATATTTTTCTAAGATGCACCAAGAAAGCTGTTAAGCTAAGATGATGCAAAGTATCTAACCATTATGAAAACTTTATAAAGCTTATAAATGTGCATTATGAATACTGGATTCAGGTAACGTGTTACCAAACTAATATTTATTAAACGTATCATTGGTTTACCGACAAAGTTATTACACGGTGGCTTAGTGGTTAGCATGTCCGCCTCTCAGCGCTGGGAATTCTCGCTTCGAATCCCAATCACGGTGGCATTTCCATGTTTTCCCCATGTCTGCATGGGTTTCCTCCAGTTTCTCCTACCGCAGTTCAAAAACATGAATTTAAGGTAACTTGACTACTATAAATTGCCTCATATAGTCTGTGTGAGTGAGTGTGGGCCCAGTGATCGATTGGCACCCTGTCCTGGGTGAATTTGCCAAGCTCCCGAAACTTTCTCCCCTGGATGGGCTTGTGAAACCCCTCTTGACCCTAATAGAGGATCAAGCGGAAGACAATGAATGAATGAATAAATATCTTCAGCAAGCATGTAATACCCATAAACCTGATATCCAGTTTCCCAAACTATCCAGAGTATTTTAAGAACGACTACCACTTTTTTTTTCTTTCTTCCACATGATTATAATATTATATTATATTATATTATTAGTCAACTCGAATTACATGTAAATATTCTGCTCCATTTTGCCATCACTTGTGAAGAAAACCGTGAGATAGTTGAGCATTATCTCGAGGGTGCCTTCATATCCCTTCATCACCAGTGATTTCACCTCGATCACCCAGCGGAGTTTACTTTTACAGCAATAGTTAGACTCCCATGATCTCTTTCTGCCTCAGGCAAAGTATTTGTCCCTGTTGATCAGCCAGCCAAGCTGATTACACCACTGAGAGATTTACACAGGTTTCTTCATCTCAAGTAGAAGACCTTAGAAAAAACATTTGATTCCCCTTAAGGGCTTTTTTGATGGCTTTCTTCTTGCTGGTGCAAGTAAGAACAGAGGAACCATTTTCTACCTTTAATGTGTATATTATATAAGTATATATGTATACGCTGTAGCTCAGTGGTTAGGCTCAATTTGAATGTTGTGGGTTCAAATACCAGGCCAACTGAAGTTACTCATGTGGGTCCTTGAACAAGACCCCTAACCCTTATTGCTCCAGGGGGCTGTATTAACCCTGTGATCTGTCCTTAACCATCAAGTTGGGTACTTGTATGTCACTTTGGAACAAAGTTCCCCATGCCCCAACACTAAATATGGCAATTTATAATATTTAATTTACCTTAAATCGATTTTTTTGCACTGTGGGAGAAACCAGAGAACATCAGGCGGACACAGGGAGAACATGAAAAGTCCCCAGCGCTTAGATGTGAACATGCTGAACACTAGGCCACTGCCTTCTTTAAGAATTCCTTAAATTTAAAGTCAACAACACAATGTAACTCAGTCAACCACACTTCTGTGAAACCAACCTGTCCAGTTAGGAAGCAACACTGATTGTGAATCAGTTTTACTTGCTGTTGTGCGAATGGAACAGACAACAGGTA
>JAOUQT010012389.1:0-12124 GCA_025769995.1 Xyliphius kryptos | reverse complement strand
CATAGTGACCTTGACATTTAGGAAATTGTGTGTTGTTCTCTAATTTTGATCTCCAGTGTATATATATATATATATATTTGTATTTGTACTTCTGCAATCTGAGCAACTCGATAAAGTATTCGCTTCAGATGATCGAACATGAAAGGACTTGGTATATAAATGTATATGTTCATGTTAAATTCTCATTATTTCTTTTATAGTCCGTGCCTTTCCTTTCTTTTTGAAACTATTTTCAGTTCTTTGCATGTTGTCAAATGGTTTGATTTTAAACGTGTGGATTAGCATTGTTTTAGGTAATTAGTGTCACTACAACGTAATGACAAACTATACATTATGTCTTGATATGGAACATTTACCTCAGACAGTTTTAAGTGCAGTGTTTCTCCTTGTTTAATGTAAAGACACAAAGAATTATGAATAGAATTGAAATTGAACTGTTTTGTGGTTTTAATTGATCTCATATTTTCATTAAAGGTTGTTAGTGCTGATGTGAATGTATAGCGCCGAGTGCAGATATAAATATTTTATATGATAATACATCAGCACACGGTAATGTAATTAGCACATGCACGGACAATGAAATATAATGATCCCTTTACACACACTAATATAATCACACACACACACGCACGCACAGTGTTGGCACCTTTGAGCAGTTGGATAGAATTTGTTTTCTTTACACATTTTAAAGATTCCTGGTGTTGTTTAGTGCACCGTTACTTTGAAATATTCATTGTGTGCAAAATGTGTGATGCGTCAAATTGTCTGAACTTAGAAAAACCCTGTGGGAAATAAAAATCCCAGCTTACAAACGCTTTATTTTGTACATCCAGATTCGTAGTGGGGTTTTTTTTGGTAATTTTTTGGCGGTTCCTTGTTGCAGGTACCTACAGTTCAGAGATTACCACACATTATTTAGCACGCACAGCGCAGTGAAAATCAAATATCACCAGTGCCAAAAACAGCAACACAACCGGAATACATAATTAATCTCATTCTTCACATTTGATGTGAATACTTTTTTTGTTTTCCAAAAATATGCATACTGTACCTCTGCTAGCTGAATCCACAGCAACTGGTTCCAAATCTCATAGAACTAGATGCTCCGTGACATAACTTATAAACTAACATTATAGAATAACAAGGTTAGATGTAAAGGTAATGCGACACACACAAAAGTCTTTCATTAAGAGAGACAGAAGCAAAACTTATACCGCAGTAAAATTTCCCTGCAATTTAAAGAGGCAGTTCTGTTAAAGTGTTTCTGGTCCTTTATGATTCTTTACATTACACACTAAAGAAACCCAGGATACAAACACTTGGCTACCTGGTCTTGGGACCACCCATCAACTTACTTACTCTCAGCAGTTAATAGCTTTTTACAGTGACTGCACTTAGCATTTATGTTTGGCGTGAACGGTCCATAATGAATCCACTTTGTAGGCATTGTGGGAGATGTTGTTTATAGGTTATTTGAGCATGCACATTTGCTCTTGTGGGGAACATAAAATGGCAAGGTGAGCTGAACAGAATTAAAAGTAGAGGTCAAAGATGATGATAAACGTGTGAATAAATAAATAATTACAGTGGGGCTAAAAAGTATTTAGTTTTCAGTCCACTGATTGAGCATGTTCTCTTAGAAAGAGGAGAGGGGTCTGTAATGTTCATCATCGTACACTTCAACTACTAGAGACAAAACCAAAGCAAGATTCCTGGCTCTCACAGACCTGTAACTTCTTTAAGAAGCTCTTCTGTCCTTCACTCGTTATCTGTATAAGACACCTGTCCACAGCCTCAAACAGTCAGACTCCAAACTCAACCAAGACCAAAGAGCTGTGGAAGGACATCAGGAAGAAAACTGTAGAGCTGGAGCATGCTGGGAAAGTGAATCTACAACAGGCTGGTGTGAGGAATAAATCAGCTGTGGGAGCAACTGTAAAAAAATGGAAGTGCAAGACCATTGATCATCGTCCTCGATCTGGGGGCAAGATCTCATTCCATGGGGTCAAAATGACCACGAGGATGGTAAGCAAAAATCCCAGAACTATACAGAGGGACCTGATGAGCGACCTGCAGAGAGCTGGGACCAAAGGCACAAAGGCTACCATCAGTACAACACAACACTCAGGGGGACTCCCATCCTACAGTGCCAGGTGTGTTCCCGTGCTTAAGCCAGGACCCGTCTGAAGCCTTCAGAGGGCATATGGATGATCCAGAAGAGGATGAGGAAAATATCATGTGATCAGAAGAAATCAAAATCCACTTTTTTGTTAAAAACAAAAATTTGGAGGAATAGTAATGCAGAGTTTCATCCCTACTGTGAAGCATGGGGGTGGAAACATCATGCTTTAGGGCTGTTTTTCTGCAGAGGGGACGGGACGACTTATCGGTGTTCAAGAATAAACGGGGTGTGTATCGTGAGATTTTAAGCCAAATCCTCCTTTCATCATTAAAAGCATTGAAGATGGAACGTGGCTAGGTCTTCCAGCATGACAATGATCCCAAACATACCCCTCGGTTGCTCTGTAAAAAGCATTTCAAGCACCTGGAGTGGCTTATCCCGTCTCCAGACCTCAACCCCATGACCCCAAAATCTGAGGAAGAGGTTGTGTTGTCCAGCGACAGCCCCAAAAGATCACTGCTACAGAGATCATATCATTTTTATACTTGTCCTACTTCAAGCTGTATAGGCCTGAAAGCCAACTACCAATTAAGTAAATCAGGTGATGTGCAGCTCTGCAAGGAGAAGGGGTGTGGTCTAATGACAAAAACCCTTTATAAGGTGTGCTTAATTATTAGGCAACTTCCTTTCCTTTGGCAAAATGGGTCAGAAAAGAGATTTGACGGACTCTTGAAGCATGATCACTGAACAATCAAGCGTTTCATGTCAAACGGGGAAAAGGTGCTTCAGCGTGAAGCTGTGGTTTTCCATATTTTAGAGCTGCAACGTTAATGAAGTATCAAAAAGAACAAGGTGTGCGATACTCAGAGACATGGCCAAGGTAAGGAAGGCTGAAAAACAACCACCTTTGAACAAGAAACATAAGATCAAATGTTAAGACTGGGCCAAGAAACATCTTAAGACTGATTTTTCTAAGGTTTTATGGACTGATGACATGACAGTGACCCTTGATGGGCCAGATAAAGGCGCCTGAGGCTGGATCTCCACTCCGGCTCAGACGCCAGCAGGGTGGAGGTGGGGTACTAGTATGGGCTGAGATCATTAAAGATGAACTTGTGGGATGTTTTCGGGTTGAGGATGGAGTAAAGCTCAACTGCCAGTTTCTGGAAGACACCTTCAAGCAGTGGAACAGAAAGAAGTCGGTACCCTTTAAAAGAAACATGATTTTCCATGATCACTCCAACTTCCAATAATCTTAAGCTTTTGAGTCTTTTGTGTCGATTGAGAACATCGTTGTTATTCAGTAATAAACAGAATTCTCTCAAGTACAACTTGCCTAATCATTCTGCACACTTTACTTATTTTTCTACCATAATGTACAAATAAATACTTTAAAAATCCTACGATGTGATTTTCTGTTTTTTTTTTTTTTTTTTTTTTTTTTTTTCAAATTTTGTCTCTAAAATTACAGACCTCTCTTATCTTTCTCAATAGGAGAAATTGCATTCAGTGGAGGAAAACTGTGTTGAGCATGTGTTCTCTCTCTCTCTCGCATGTGCAGGAATGTGGGTGTTTTAAATTCATTAGTTGTTCAGTGGCTATCAGAGATCTATTCATTAATGAACCGGTCAGCAGACAGAACACTTAATGCACCACCTCTGGATTCTGAACATCAACTAATTATCCACTAACAAATTACACTACATGATCATAATAATGTATAAATCAATAATGTGCTCGGCGCAGCGCTGTGCACTGCTTACTGTCCATTTCAAAGCAGTGGGCATTAATATGAAGTTTGGTTTAAATTCATTTATGTCCAGAAGAGGAAAGAAAAATAAATTTATTTTTCTAGTTTCTTCAAGACAACAAAGAAATTCAACGGAAAGACAAAGAAGCCTTTAGTACAAGTCTCCTGTTTCTCAAATGTGTCTCCTGAGATGAAAGTAATTTTCTCAGTAATCTCACACACGACTTCTCTTGAGTTTCAGTAGACGTCTTAATAAGGTTGGGGGTTAAATCCCAAAGCCATTGAAATGACCAATGCTGCCCTTGAGCAAGGTCCTTAGACTACAGTACTCAAGGGGACGCTGTATCATTGTCGACCGTGTGCTCTGACCTCTCCCATCGAGTTAGTACACTTGTAATATGAAGTAACATTTCCCCGGTGGTGTCAAACCCCGTTTCCTATCATTTCTTTGATTTATTTTGTGTAGAGTGCACACACTGAGTTACACATCTTTGTACATGTGTTTGTGCAGCAGTCTTTTTCTTCTTCTTTTGGCGTTTCACGTTTTATTAATTAGATGGTTGTCACAGCCATGAACTTGCAGATCAGACCCAGTGAAGTGCTTTACACCAGATGCCCGTCCTGACACAACCCTCACCATCTACTGGACTTGGGTCACATGGACTTTGTGGGCAATTTAAAGGCACCCGCAGGACTGTGGGACAAAACTTGAAAACTCCACCTAGATTGGGATTCGAATCCCTAGCGCTGAATGGCAAACGTGCTAATCACTGGGAGACAGAGCAAACACAAACAATGGTTTGGGTTGTCGAGGTCACATGTTCCTCTGAGGGATCATGATGCCCGTGTGGTAGGTGGGATCAGAATGTGTAAATTAGATGTGATAAATGTAATGCTTTTACTATGAATATTTAAATAAAGTTTTATTTTTATTTTGCGGTGTTCTGTTTTTTCGTGGTTGGGTCTGGCATGCCCACATTTCACCAGCATTTTATTCTGTGTAACCATTAGATTTATTAATACCAAAAGGAAGGTTAACCATGCCTGGAACCACCAGGACGACATCCAGGAAACATCTGCACAGTTGGTCATTTAGCAGAAGCTTTAAACCAAAGTGAGATCACAGAACAAAGGGTTGATGCAGCGCCCCCTGGAGCAATGAGGGTTAAGGGTCTTGCTCAAGGACCCACACATTGGTAACTCCATTGGACCTGGGATTTGAGCCCAACATCGTAACCACTAAGCTACCACTTCAACCAAATGCCCGAACCCCCTCAACTGGGTCCTCTCAACGTGGAGGAGCAGTGGCTGTACCACAAACACCTTACGGTTGACTGAACTTCTTACTCTATCTCTAAGGGAAAGTCAAGCCACTCTGCGGAGAAAGCTTATTTCGGCCTCTTGCATACGCGACCTCATTCTTTGGGCAGCTACACAAAGCTTGTGTCCATAGGTGAGGGTAAGAACATTGCTTGGGTGGTAAATTAGAAGCTTCACCTTTTGGCTCAGCTTCCACTTCAACACAATGGACCGAAACAAAAACTGCATCACTGCAGACGACACACCGATCCGTCTGTCAAGCTTCAACTCCATCCTTCCCTCACTCGTGAACAAGATCTCAGGATACTCCAACTGCTCCAACCTGGAGAGAGCTTCCCACCCTTTTCCAACTAAGGACCATGGTCACAGATTTGGAGTTGCAGCTTTACACTTGGCTGAAAACTGGTCCAGTGAGAGCTGAAGGTCCCGTTCCGATAAGGTCAATAGGACCACAGCATCCACAAACAGCAAACGATGGATCCCGACCTTACCTAACCAAAAACGTTCGGCCACTTGGCTGCGCCTACAAATCCTGTCCATTTAAATCGTGAACAGAATAAGTGACAGGGGGCCGCCCAGGGGGAGCGCGACCCCAACCGGAAACCAGTCTGACTTACAGCCAACTATGCCAACCAAACTACTGCTCCGTTTGTACAGGGGTTAGCCCGTAGCAATGAGCACGGTACCCGCAGAGCACCTCCCACAATATAAATTAAAAAAAACTGTAAGATTAAAATAAAATAAAAAACCTACAGTAAAAAAAAAATAGAGTGTGAAGAACCAAAAGAATATAAGTTTAAGCGCCAATGGTGTATAATGTTGTGTAACCAGCCAGTCCACTTAAGCCGTGCACAAACGAGGTCGTCTGTACAAAGTGCAGCAAAAAAAATCTGCGAGTCTAAACTAATTAATAAAGTCTGATTCTGCTCGTTCTTTGGTTTCAGCATTTCAACACAAGTCTGTCAAAAATAGTCTACAATTCATAGTTATTTCAAAAAATTAAATATTTATTTCCACAGCATGCACCAGTACTATAATCCTAATAAATCTGTCAAATATTTTTACAGAGTAATCTTAATGTGACTTCATTTCATTTGTCTCAGGAATGTAATTATCTGTCTCATTAAATCCGGCGCTCTTCACTCGTCCTCTCATCACTTGTTCTGGCTGAAGGTGCAGGTGGTGCGGCGAGGGTGAGTGGAAGGTCTCGACAGAAAGCGAGATCTGCTATCATGTCTTATTAATTCAAAGCAAACTGATAAGTTCTTGTTGGCAGAGCAGACAGAGCGAGTGAGGGCTGTTCCGTTTGGATCGAACAGAAAAGAAAAGAAACGGTTTAGATCTTTTACTGAGTGTTTTTAGTCCGTGTCAGAAGAGGTCACTCCTTGTGCTGCTTAACCCCCTCGGGTGGGTCACTTTCCACTGCCAGCTTTCATTACTCATCATCGCTCTCTTTCTCACACTCTCAGAGGAATCAGAATATCTTTGTCATTTCACCAGATACAACAAAATTCAAGGTGCCGAACTTTGTAGTGTAACGGACACAAATTGAAAGAAACTATTATTAAAGATTGCAAAAATCAACAAATTTTTAAATGTACAGAATTTACCTCTCGCTCTCAAGAGAGAATATAGCAAGTGTGTGTGGAAGAGGTGTGTTTTAAGAAGTTTCTTAAAAGTGTTGAGTGAGTCAGCCTTACAGATGTTGGGAAGGTCGTTCCACCATTTAGCAGAGCTGAATGAAACGGAGTGAAAATTATCAGTGAGGTGGAATCACCAGGTTACATTCACCACTAGAGGGCAGTGAACGAGTCGGAGTGTATTTAGTAAAGCTGAATTGAAGGTAAGAGGGGGCAGATCCAGAGACTGTCCTGTAGGTCAGAGTCAGTACCTTGTACTGAATGCAGCAGCTACAGGAAGCCAATGGAGAGAGAGAGGGGGGAATGGAGGGACATGAGTTCACTTTGGTTGGTTGAACACGAGTCGGGCTGCGGAGTTCTGAACCAATTGCAGAGTTCTGATTGTGGAAGTTGGGAGACCGGCAAGCAGAGCGTTACAATAGTGGAGCCGGGATAGGATGAGGGCCTGGAGCAGCAGCTGAAGAACCTGTTCTGTTAGGAAAGCTCTGATGTTCTACAGAATGAATCTGCAGGAACGGACAGTTTCACTGAGTTTAAGATGATGGTCAATCGAGAAACCAAGATTACAGAGCGAGTCAGTTGGAGAGATTGTGGAGCATCAGTTCATGATGAAATGTGGGTTTAAATGGGATTATAAGTAACTCAGTCTTTGCCAGATTTAATTTGAGATGACTGACCTTTATCCAAACAGATACGTTGGTGAGACAGGTGGATATCTGATTTAAGATGGAGGGGTCAACAGGGGGAAAAGCCAAAAGAAGCTGAGTGTTTTCAGCATAGCAACAGTAAGAGAAACCATGTGCCTTAATGACTGCGCCAGCGATGTCATATATACTGAAAATAGGAGGGGTCCAAATACTGAGACCTGTGGGTTAAAAACACTCCGATGTATGAAAACAGGACAGATAACTGATATCATAGGTCTGTTCAAAAACTGTAATGGATTTTTTACATAATTTATCTAATTGTTTTATTCCATCTAACTTAATACATTTCTTGTATTAGTAAATATGAATGTGATCGCATATGATCATTAGGAACTGTTTGAAATTAATAAAGGGTTCCATCTTGTTCCTTTCTCCTGCCCCCCATTTAGTATGTGTTGGGGTTTAAGAAGCAATCCCACATCAACTCCTGGGCTCTTAAGCACCACAGGAATAAAGGCACTTTTAAAAATCAATAAAACGCTAGAAAAAAACACTCGGTTAACTCTTAACTCTTCTGATAATGTGTCTAAAGCAGAGATTTTTTTTAGAGTGGACAATTGATGTTGAGTGGATAGTGAATGGTATAAATTGACAAGTGGACATGAAACAATCAAATGCTGATGTTATTGTAACCTTAAGCTCACAATGGCAAGAATTTCTTTTTTTATTCCATGTGATATGAATTGCAACACCACTGACAACCTGAACAAATGAATATGAGATACCAAGATGGATTTGAGATACTTAAGGGCCCCTAAGTATGCCTATGTATGCACTATGCTTGCACTCAGACCCTAAATCGAACAAGTTACTTAAAATACAAAGTAATATATTCATTCATTCATTCATTACCTTCCGCTTATCCCTCTAATAGGGTCACGGTGGGGCTCCCCATGCCCATCCAGAGGAGAATGTCTCAGGCGCTGGGCAGATACACCCAGAACAGGGCGCCAATCCATCACTGGGCACACACTCGCTTACACATCTACACACTATAGGGGTCAATTCATAGCATTCTATTTACCTTAAATCCTTGTTTTTTGGAATGTGGGAGAAAACTCACGCAGACTCGAGGAGAACATGGAAACTCCACCTAGATTGGGTTTCAAACCGGGAATTACCAGCGTTGAGAGGCGAATGTGCTAACCACTAAACCACCAAAAGTAATATAATTTAAAGTAATATAATTTAAATTTAAATATAAAAGATACACAAAATTCTTGTGTAATGTTTTTACTTTAGCCACTTGCTAAACTCTAAAACATTTAGAAACTCTGTGTGTTCAGTTATGTTCCAAGTCATCCCAATTGTAACGATGTAAACTATTCAACTGCAAAAGCAATTTTATGGTTTATATACCATCCAAAAAAAATAGCTTATTAGCGCACTGCTAAATAAATTGCATATCTTGTATTTTCATGCTTTGTAAAACTGAGTTGGTTGATTTGCACATTTCAATTTGCATAGGTTCTGTATTAAAATGCAAATACTTGTCTTTTCTATCAAACCTAGAGTAGAGCCTTGGGGGATGCCCTAAACAATGATCTCCTGTGAGCAAGCAATTATCTGCCTGTTTCACAACGTATATCACACCAGTCTGGTTAACTTCATCTTTTTACACTTCCCTTTCCCATCTTATGCTCCAGAGACGCTGCATATTCCTGATTTATCTGCTCTTTGATATATACATGGAGTACATGCAGAGAATGTCTGAAGTCATATTAGCAGGACTTGGATGAATGCACAGCTTGTTACAGAGGAGGAAAGCCTCTGGAGAGTGAGCAAGCAAATTAAGCAAATGTGCTCGAGGGTTTTGGTCAGCATTCCAGAAAAGTGTCCATATGAGCGTGTTGCTGTGTTCAGGACAGAAATGTTTTTATAAATTAGCATTTTTTAAAGAGGCAGAAAAATAGCAGAGCCATGTGTGTAGTGACAAGCAGACAATAACACAATGTACTAATTAATGCTTTTTATAAACCAAACTGCTTTAAAATGTTCATTTGAAAATCATTTAAACAAGTGAAGCTCATAGATTTGTAGTTTTTAAGTATGGTTTAATTAAACACACATTGGGTTTAACTCGGCTTTAAAACCTACCCATCGGTTTTGTACATTTTTATTTAGTTATTTAGCAGAATCCTTTATCCAAAGTGACTTACAGAACACAGGATTGATACAGCGCCCCCTGGAGCAATGAGGGTTAAGGGTCTTGCTCAAGTTTATTTAGCATTCAGGATTATTTGGTCATTAAGTCGAAGGGCAGAAAGATGTTAAAAACATAGAAATCAATATTAGTAAAGGGTGGCATGGTGGCTTGGAATCCCAATCTGGGTGGAGTTTCCATGTCCTCCCCATGTCTGCATGGGTTTCCTTCCACAGTCCAAAAAACGTGGATTCAAGGTTAATTGAATGCTTTAAAATTGCCCTGTATAGTGTGTGTGTGTGTGTGTGTGTGTGTGTGTGTGTGTGTGTGTGTCTGTGATGTTCCAAGATGTTCTCCCCTGGATGGGCATTTGAAAACCCACACAGACACAGGAGGAACATGGAAACTCCACCCAAATCTGGATTTGAACCAGGAATTCCCAGCGCTGAGAGGAGAACATGCTAACCACTAACCCACTGTGGCGCTATATGGGACTAATTTTATATAGAATATTTTATAATACTTATCATAATTTAGGTGCCATTTAGATTTAAGAAACAGTTAATGTATACAGAGTCCACACTTCCGTATCAGAATACTTTAGAGGTTTGGATTATTGTCCTGATACGAAGCTGAGTATTTAAAGATCCAATCTGTTTTTAATTCAGTGTGTTTGTGTATTTATTTAGCATATGATTTACTAGAAAATCTAAATGAATATCTTCCATGCTGGATGAATGAGGAGCACAGTGCAGACTAACAATACATCCAGGATTAGGACTGTTCTGATCTCTAATGATCTGAACACGTTTCATTTAATGTACATATTAAATATAATGCACCGGAGGGCTACATCTGAAACGAGTAGAACATGGTGCTAAATACAGAATGTATGGAAGTTAAACAAATTAACTGTTACACATCTATAAACATTTTTAAATTAATTAACAACACAAGATTATACAACTATTCATTCTGCCTATAAAGGAGCTACAGGCATAGAGGTAAGGTATACACTCTCTCTCGCTCTCCTTAGGGGTGAAGGTGCAACTAAAGGTAATGGACAATAATTAGTGGTTATTATTAACGCGCCTGCCTGAGGGTCCGAAATTGATGGGATTGGTTATATATTGTGAAATATTGCCAGCATTACTAATTAATAACAAATTGTGAAAGAAATCCTCCATTTAATGACCACCATTATCTAATAGTGACGTGCAAAATGGTTAGAGTGCTTTCAAAGTTTTATTGACACTTTCAGAGAGGAAAAGAGCAAGAGAGAGATAAACTACCTGGTGCTCATTAAAAGGCACCCCTTGGCTAATCTCCTCTTATTTCACAAGCAAAGCACCTCAGTGGAAGATCCAGTGTCCTCCCTGCTATGGTAATCATTTGTGTTTGGAAGATTAACAGGTAATGAAAACAGCGTTGATGGGCACTTACACAAATAAGAAGGGGCAGTAAAAAGCAAAGCGGTAAGGAACGTGAGGCGGCGTCAATTTCATTCCACTATAAAGCCTTTTTCTGAAATACCCCCCCACCATCACACCTACCCAAACAAGTGATGGTTATTACACAGCCAGCCACAGCCAATTTTAGTTTCATCTGACCAAAGCTGCATTTAATGTCGAACATTTTATGAAATCTCTGAAGACTTTGAGATTTAATTATACTTACAGTTGATCAGAAGATGTTAAAAATGTTGTGATTATTGATTATTACAGTTTAACCAACAAGCAGACATTCTATTAAATTAGCACCACTTCAAATGTATTCTTTACACTTTAAGTATTACTTATAAGCACAAAGTCTGCATCTGTAAAAGTATTTTAAAGCTTTTGTCTGAAAGGACTTTTGAAACTATTGACACTAATACAGAGGTTTCCAGTTTACAAATAAAAAAACAGTCTTTTAAGCAAAGTTTCCACATGATGGTACAGTGTGTCTCTATGGTAATTTAATTAATTAAGGAAGATAGATGCTGGATTTAGTTTTTGCATCAATATTTGTGAAGGTACTCAGAGTTATCCATTCTCCAAGTGAACATGTTTCAGCATTCAGATTAATGAGTGGAAAGGATATAAGATTTTCTATTCATTCCTAAACAGCTCTGTTACTTCTACAGTAACAATCTCCCCGCTCAAAGCTCTTATACAGGAACAGTGGCATTAACCTACAGTTATAAAAGGCATTGTACGGTTATGGTGCAAACGTATATATATTCTCTTGTTTTATCAAATACAAATATAAAATGACAGATAAAAACTATATGTGTTCCCTTCAAATTTTGCATCATTTACATTTAGTTATTTAGCAGATGCTTTTATCCAAAGCGACTTACAGGAATCCCACTTAATATTTGGGATCAGAACACAGTGTTACATACAGAATCCCTGGAGCAATGAGGGTTAAGGGTCTTGCTCAAGGACCCACATTGGTAAC
>JAOUQT010012379.1:0-12125 GCA_025769995.1 Xyliphius kryptos | reverse complement strand
GTAGGCAGCTGAATTAACCTTGGACCATAGAAAACACAGTAGACCAAAACCAGCAGATGACATGGCTCCCCAAACCATCAGTGTGCAAACTTTAAACTAGACCTCAAGTCATGTGAATTATGTGCTTCTCCTCTATTCCTTCAGACACAGGAAATTCAACATTTACTTTCATCAGAGAACTTAACTTTGGACCACTCAGCAGCAGTCCAGTCACTTTTGTCTTTAGACGCTTCTGACACTTCTGTTTAAGAGTGACTTGACACAAGAATTGTGACAGCTGAAACCCATGTCTTGCACATGTGTGTGCACGGTGGTTCTTGAAGCACTGACTCCAGCTGCAGTCCACTCTTTGTAAATCTCCCCCACATTTTTGAATGGGTTTTGTTTCACAATCCTCTCCAGGGTGCTGTTATCTCTATTGCTTGTACACTTTTTCTACTACATCTTTTCCTTCCCTTCGCCTCTGTATTAATGTTCATTGACACGGAGCTCTGTGAACAGCCAGCCTCTTTAGCAATGACCTTTTGTGTCCTGCCATGCTCGTGCAAGGTGTAAGTGGTTGTCTTTTGGTTCTCCCTAATGGCCATTGCAGGTGTTTTGAGTTTTTTTTCACAATATTCAAATTTTCTGAGATACTGAATTTGGGTTTTTTATTATTTGTCCGTTATAAATCATCAAATTAAAAGAAATAAACACTTGAAATGTATCAGTCTGTTTGCTACAAATTTCTCTTTTTGAGTGGAATTATGGAAATAAATCAATTTTATCCTGATATTCCAATTTTATGACCAGCACCCTATATTACATATTGCCCCTTAAATAAAAAAAAATTGACACACAGTACATCCTCAGCGTAATCCTTTGGAAAACAGCAAAAATAAACAGTTTATCATGGGAATGGTACTTACTTAGCCATAGAGTGAAAATAAAGAAAACGATGAAGATGACAGCCAAAGTGGCTCTTGCTCTAAGTCCCATAATTCACTGCTGTTTAGTATATTTTCTTCAATCCACACATGTAGGCTGCTCCATCTGCGCCCAAGGTTCCTCTGTTTGATATCTTTCTTTCCTCTATACTTTCATTCAGGCATCTTGTCAGCTGTGGTTTAAAATGAGTAAACCTTTCACTCTGCTAAAAAATGGAAATTAAAAAGAGTATTTATTTGTAATTATATCCTTTCTCCTCTAACTTCATTCTGGACTCTGAATAATTTATGGATCCTCCCGCTTGATCATGTTGGGTAGTTCAGTCCGTGGGTCCATAGATTAGTTATGTGTAACCGATTGCTTCTCATAAGGCAACGTCCTATAGACTTTCTGCTTAGTGCATGTGATTACACTGAACACTATTACCCAAATATTTTGCCATGTTATAATTTCCTGACATGTCATGAATATCAGAACGCAATAACCTAACTGACAGAGGTTAATTTATTATCCTATAAATACACAAAATAAACAAAAAAACAAGAAAGAAAGCAAACAAAGAATATTATTTTCAAGCATAACTAGAGCAGCACTTGTTTTCTGATAAGTATTGCTTCAGTAAGAATTTTTTCTCTCAAAATATTGAATGTACTAGCATTGCCTGAATGACACCTTTGGACCTTAGTCTCTGACTGTCCAAGCTGTCTGACTGAATTGCATTTGGTAAATGTAGAAATCAATAAATAACTCTAATATCAAATTTCTTCAGTGGTGTGGCACTGACTCTTAGTTTGTAGTTTGGATTCACCATTTACGGGACAGGGTGGCAATCCCGTACAAAAATCACAAAGAAGGACAGAAGTGCAGGGTGACTTATTTGATACAAAAAACACTAAATAACACAGACAAAAATATACAAAAACATAGTCTGTGAGGGGCTCAGGTGAAGAACATGGCATTTAAGGAGATGGGTCAGGGTCCAATTGACTAAGGCAGTTAGTGTCAACAGGTACCAGCAGCTGTAAAAAGTCAGAAAAATACACTATATATCCAAAAGTATTTACTCACTTATCAATTAGAACCAGGTGTTCCAATCACTTCCATGGCCACAGGTGTATGAATGCTTCAGCATACCAAGACATTTTGGACAAATCCCCTTCCTTTGTCAAAATGTCTGTGCACCAGTGTCCTGACCTTAACTCGATAAAATATCTTTGTGATGAATTAGAGTGGATAGTGAGAGCCAGGCCTTCTCGTCCAATATCAGTGTGTGACCTCACAAATGCGCTTCGTAAATAAACACACTCCTAAATCTTGTGGACAGCCTTCCCAGAAGAGTTGAAACTGTTCCCGCTGCAAAGGGTGGACCGACGTCATAAGTGAATCAAGGCAGGTGAGCAAATACTTTTGGAAATATAGTGTATGTAAAATTAAAGATGCTAAAGGTACAAACAGGCATTAAAAACATACACACACAAACAAATGCACACATACATAATGAACACTCATTGAAGCCCATAACTGCCTCTGACTTAAACAAAGATTACTAATTATCAGACATGGGATTCAGGTGCATGCCATTTACTGCAGTGTGTTTCTCTGGAGCAGCCACGCCCCTAAGACACACACCTCTGCGCAGACACGCAAATAAGTAGACATTCACTCGCAAATAAGGTAAATCACAGCCCCAGCACTACCCCAGGAAGGATCTTAATCCTATCACTCCGCTACCACTAATAACAGCAGCACTGTGACATTAATTGTCTGCTTAAATATTAATATATGATTATGCTTCAAATACCATTTTTTGTGTAGTCCAGCAGTTCCAGATCTATCCAACAGGGCTCACAAATTCTCCAGTTCCCAATGCCCACTTTCAAACACTCTGTCACCACACTACAAATATATTTTACACCTGTGTCTTGTAGTGTGTGGGTATTTGCAAGTTTAATCACCTGCCATTTTCACAAGCACTTTGTGAAGTATCAGATATATTTCCCCTTGCTACTGAGTTTTGTGCCATTTTTATCTGTTATATTGTGAATGGCCATATGTTTCGCTAACTTATGCACAGTTATAGACTTTGCCTTGCTTATAACTGTTGAATTGTTTAAATAAATATGCACTTTCAGAAGACATCAGAATGGGGAGGAAAATTGATTCAAATGACTATGAACGTGGCATAGCTGTTTGTGCTAAACATGCTAGTCTGAGTATTTTTGAAACTGCTGATCTACTAGGATTTTCAAACACAAACATATCTAGAGTTTATAGAGAATGCTCCGGAAAAGAGAATCTATCCAGTGAGTGACAGCTATGTGAATGAAAATTACTTGTTAGTCTGAGAGGTCAGAGGCGAACGGGCAGAATGCTTGGAGATGATAGAAAGACAACCGTAACTCAAATGTAAACCATTCTTTACAAACAAAGATTGCAGAATGTGATCTCTGTGTAATGTACGCCACAAAGAATTAAAAGCAGTTCTTTAGTCAAAATGGGGTCCAACTTTTACTAGCAAGGTGTAGCTAATAAAGTGGTCCGTGAGTGTATAGGTAAGCTGGCTTTTTAATACATTTGCTTATATTTGCTTGTATAATGCAACTGATTAAACTTGATATATAATCTATAGCACTTATCTTCTATTATTTATGAGATATATTCTTAGTTTAGAGAAATTTGATCTAGAATTATCCAATCTGTACTTCAGTTCTTAGTGTAGCAGAGCATGTCATTTCAGTAAGCAACAGCTGAACACACATAAACCAACTAAATTGGCTCATACATGCCCCATCAGTGCACTTTGCAGTTTTGTGTCATTTCAGCAAGATTAAATACACTAAATAGTCTTAAGTGAAATACATTATCTATTTTAGATTATGGAATGGGAGGCTATATTTAATAAAAGTGTATACAAACATTATATTTGTGATATACAGAGAGATAGTAAGAGGCATTCGACAATTAAACAAACTCTTAATCCAGGTTGTAAGAGATTCAGTACAAGATGATGCATCTTTTCACTGCCTCACATCACATCTCTCACAGTTTTTTTACAAGAATTAAACAAATTCAGCGATGTTATATAAAAATTATTTAATCATACAGAAATGACAAAATGAAACAAAACAAAAGAAGAGCAACATGCAGTGACCTATTTTTTGTGATGTTGTTGTCTGCGTGCCATTGTGCAAAGTATGTAGGAATTGTTTTTTTTTTTGCAATACTGTGTATCAATGGATAGAGGTCAAACATGTGTCAGTGAAGATTAAGCCTTGTAAAAGAACCCTGTGTGTACATAGATGCATGTCTGATGGAGAGATGTATTAGTGGCTCGCAGCCCAGCCTAAAGCATAGGGAATATGAAAACAAGTACAAATGAAAAGCAAGGAGACAATGTTAAAAAAAATGATGCATTTATCTTTTTTGAAAGTGGATTTAAGTAAATTCTGCTGCTGAGTGCGGATAATTTTTGACTCATCCTTGTATACAATGATTATAATGTAAATCTGAACTATTTCAAGTGTACATATTTTGAATTGGAATCATATTATTCAGGGCTTCTTAGTCTTATTCCTATTTTTATTCATATTCTTATTTCCACTGTATCGCATTGCACTTATGTTTGTCGAATAATTTAAAGTTCTGTCATTACATTGCCAATGCGTAGGCACACACATAAATACACACCTACTGAGACCTTGACCCTGCCAGTTAATATGCTGGTTATTTATATCGTAGTGTGGGAAATGGAAATGATCCCTGCAGCCTGCTCTCCAATTTAATGACTGAATTTGTTTTGAATCTATGGGGGGAAATGTTTACTAAAAGGAGTTTTGTTGTGCTTTAGGACGGAGGTACGTGTTATATTATTTTAGCGATCTCTCTATCATAGACTTATAATTGGCATTATTGTAACAGTGCAGTGTATATATAATATTGCTAATATTTTTACATTATTATGACTATTATGTTTGAGTATAAACCAGGTGGAAAGCAATAATGATAAAAGATTCATTCCAATGACGGCCCCAATGAAGAGGGGCCAAACTATAGAGCTGATTTTAAGAGCTGTGCCAAGATTGGGAATGTAACCTGAGCTGAGCTCAACAACAGCTGAAGCTTACGAAAGGCAAGAAGACACTCAGACAGAAGCACACTTGCTGTTTCTTTCTTTCCTACAAAGCCCCACACGGACATTCTGAAGGTGGCGATCGTGGAAGAGTGGCCATGGCACCCCACTCTATTTGGACTTGTTTGTTTGTGGCTGCAGTTGTGAATATAATACTACAAGGTAGTAACAGTATACAGCTTTCTGTACTGTCTTGTAATTCACTAGGTTTCCTACTCTCTGTCTTTACTTACTAATACTATGTCTTCCTTCTTTCTTATGTCTGAATTAATGGTTCCAGCTGTACCACATAGTGAACTGTTGCTATGCGTCCAGGTACTATAAATCGCGAATGCCTTGGAAAGCCTCTTAGAATAGGATCTCTATTTTAGAGCAATGCTATTTTAGATTATTGTAGTGCCTGAGCTGTCAGAGTAGAATCCTTTGTTACTAGTTTAATTTTCAATGTAAGAAAAATATCACTTGGTGTTGGCCAACATGTTAATATAAAGGATTGATATAAAGTATGATATATGATGCATTTCATCTATTTGTTGTTGCATTTGATGTTGGTTGTGTCATCTTTTGCATTATTGCAGCATATTTAAGAGATAGATTCTATATTTTGGTGAGTTATAGTTTAATAGTGTCATATAACAGGAGCATAGATTTTCCTGGGACAGGGCCCCATGTATTAACCCCATTCACAAAAATAGATTTACTATAAAAATGCAGTACTGATATCTGTCATTAATAATAATTACTTGAACCTTTAGCATAGAAAAGGAAAAAAAAATATTTTCAGTGTATATGTTACGGAACAAGGATGACATCCCGTACAAAATATGTAGGATAGAAGTGCAGGGAGATTTAATTTTAACAAATTAACAATTGACAAAATAGACACAAACAGTCTGTGAGGTGAGCACGTGGGATCAGGGCGTTGCTGGGTTCAATCCGCTATGGCAGTAAAAGGCCTAAGAAACAAGCAGCTGTGAAAAGACAAAAAAAACATGTTAAATAACATATTGACCAAGCACCCAAACGCATACACACAAGCTCACACACTCGCTCAGCACAAACGCAGAAAGTATGTGCCCCGAACCTAATTTTCGCCTCTGATTTAAACACACTATAAGTGGAATTATAATTATACGCGGAAACAGAATTCAGGTGCACACCATTCACAGGGGTGTGTGTCTGGACTAAACGGAAGAAAATGAATGAATTAATAAATAAATAGTTAATCAGTTGGAAAGTGAATATACTAATTGGTGCAGTTTTGTGCGTGGACATTTTGCCCATCCTTGCTGTACAAAAGATTTTAGACCAATGTCTTATTCTCGTCTTCATTATGTTCCATACATTATCAAAAGGACGCAAATCTGGACTATAGGGAGCCTGTGTAGCGTGAACATGGCATTAACCTGCTGAAATAGACATGTGGGTAATAATTTTAATTAATCACATCCTACAAATTACAGAGTAAGTAAGAATAGTATATATATCTGTATGTATCCATATAAATGGCCCATCCTGTAAAATACTGGTTATCTTACAAATATTTTCTAAATATTGCTCGTAAATATGAATTTGACTCTATTGTACATCTAGGCATAATTATAAATGCCTGAAAACTGTCCAATCAGTGTGTAAATATCCCTGAATTACTGGACAATTAGTATTCTGGTCGGCATCTTTGATACTTCGCAAAACAATGGTCTTGTGTCACATGCTTATTGCGCCTGTTTTTGAGTAATTGTTTATGGGAGCAGCTCTAGCTTTACTGACAATGAATATAACTGATCAATAACGGATCAATAGTATATAAACCACTTTCAAGTATTTGTTTGTAATTATGGTTACACATATGTAAGATGTGATTTTCAGTTGCACGATTGTCGGAGAATAAACCAACTTGTTCTGTAAACAAGAACTAAACATATATGGTTTCGTAAACAGTAAGAAGTCAGTTTGCTCTCTCTCTCTCTCTCTCTCTCTCTCTTGCTCTTTTTCTCTCTTTCTCTTTTTCTATTGTGTCACCAGTCAGTGGAAATGAAGAATCGCAGCTCATAGCAGATATATTTAAGAACTACAATAAAAATATCCGGCCAGCCAGGCACCCAGATGACAAAGTGGAGGTTCAGGTCAAACTTACCCTCACCAACCTCATCTCTCTGGTAAAATATGTTTGCATTAACAATACACTTTGCGTTATGAATGAACAAGTTGTCTGTTTCCACGTTTCCATTTCATACACTATGTTTGTTGCCAGGCATTGACCCATATTTAAAAAAACTAAGTTATATGCTGTAATATACTGTTTTATTTGACAGAATGAGAAAGAAGAGACGCTGACCACCAATGTATGGATTGAAATTGTAAGTAATCAGGTTAGGGTATTTGGATATTTTCTTGATCTATGACCTCTGCTGTAATCTCTAAATACTCTGAGCATGCTCCAAAATCTTCTTATGATCCCAGTGAAATTTCACTTAACCACTCATAATAATGCCAAAAAGGACATGTTGTCTCCTCTTAGGTACTGTAAATTTACTTAGACTGCATGTCTCCTCTTCAAATAAATCAAGTGGCTCTGAATGTTATTCTACAATATTGTACATCTTGGGCGGCACGGTTGCTCAGTGTGTACCACTGTCACCTTACAGCAAGACGGACCCGGGTTCAATTTCTAAGTCGGTCGACTTGGGAAATTTCTCTGGAGTTTGTATGTTTCCCCTTATGTTTGCGCGGGTTTTTCCGGCTGCTCCGGTTTGCTACCGCATTTCAAAGAAAGGCATGTTAGGTTTATTGGTGTCTCTAAAGTGGCCATTAGTGTGTGAGTATTGCGTGACTGTGTGTACCTATGGAAGAGTGGAGCCCTGTGTATGGTTGTCCCTGCCTTTGTACCCAGAATTGACAGCCCGGGCACAGGCTGGTCCGCAACTCTGCGTAAATTAAGCGGATGATAATGAATGAATAATTAAAAATAAGAGAAAGCACATGTAAAGAATATTTAATAAGAAATTAAGAGTTTTTAAGCAGTAACCAACCGTATTGTCTACTTTATGTCATGTGCATCTTTTCGGCTTTTGTACATTTCTTTAAAAGTTTTGTATTATTTTGATTTCTTCTAACTTGTCTGACTCCAGCAATGGAGTGACTATCGGTTGGCATGGAACATCTCAGAGTACTATGGCATCAGCGTTATCCGTGTACCCTGTACCACGGTGTGGCTGCCGGATATAGTACTGGAAAACAAGTAAGCAAAATAAAGCAAAACAAAATAGCCTGCTTTAAATTATGTTTCAGACTCTTTTCACTGTCTCCCTTTCTTTTTTTTTTGTAGCATTGATGGGAAATTTGATGTTGCATATTATGCTAACGTGCTAATCTACAGTGACAGCTCAATGTACTGGTTGCCCCCAGCTATCTACCGCAGCACTTGCGCTATAGAGATCACCTACTTCCCTTTTGACTGGCAAAACTGCACACTGGTCTTCAGGTATTGCCAGTAATGCAGCATGTATTTTCAAATGTACTCATTTTTACCATACGTGTCTTTCTATCTAACAATCCAAATACTACTACTATTATAAACTTTACCAGGTATTTAATTTTTAATCTGTATTTTAGGGTTTTACCTAATATTATAGAATAGTTTGCTTAAAAAAAATATACACTGATTGATCGTCGGATAAAGAAAACCTGGAAGGTGCTATATACTCACTAATAAAGTGCCCCAATTAGTGGTTATGTCAGGTTATTGGTCAGCTTTTATATACGATTTTACGCTGTACAGTATACAGCATTGGGCAGCATTTACCATCTATAAGTAAATGGTGCAACTTTGACCTAAGACAGATAGTTGGAACTTCGGGGCCAGTGTTTCAGCAACAGCTGCAATTGTGTGCTGCACCCATACCAATATATCACGGATGTACAGAGAGAACTATCGCCAAACATCTAGCCAACGTTTACACAGCAGCCAGCCACATGTGGTTTAACGTCACACTAGAGGGTCGAACTACCGGAGATGCTACAGAAGGCATGGGTTGATCTTGTGGGGTTTGTTACCTGATGTCGGTGTGCTGTAATAAATCAAAAAAGTGGACCATTTTTATTAGCTAGGTGTTCTTAATGCACTGATCATTCAGATTGTCTTATTTATTTAATGGATTTTTTTTGAAACCTTGATATTTTGTTGTATGGTTATTATGTAGTATTCATAAAACCGTACATAAAGTACCTGGATAGTTGATTACAATGGATAGTTTTTCACAAAGTGCTGAAAGTAAGTGATTGAGGGGGGGCATTTACTGTTATGTGAAATTGGCAAAATGGTGGATGTAGTATGTCCGAAGTGACAAACATATTTCAAAAAAAGCATTTCACTGCATGCTTGAAATAACGCACGTACGTACTGAAAGAGTACATACTACTGCTTAGAAATGGTGGAGCTGTGGCCGGCTTATGGGGTTTAACTAAAGACCTGGAAGATTTGCTCACAAAAAGTCATTCTTTTCGCTGTTTATTCGCTGGCGTTCAGAGCAACACCTTTATCTGGTAAGCCTGTCCGTCGTTCACTTCAGTAAGCAAGCTTGGACATGAGTAAAAATGGACATGAGGACGTTTTTAAAGGGGAGTAAATCACAACCGTCAGCATCAGAAAATGAGACAGAGATATCTGTCTTTATCTGTTATATCACTGCTGTAAGTAGGCAAATAAATCTTCAAATGTAAAGATGTGAAAAGAGGGTAATAAATCCAGCTCTGCCCCTGTTCTTAACTGCCCCAGTGCTTAACTATGTCATTTAGGGTGCAGCCATTGTAAATGTTTTGACAATTGTCAAATTATCATTCAACTAAATCAAAAGCATATTATAATGTTGTTTTTGTTGTGTTTAATAGGTCTCAGACATACAGTGCTAATGAGATCAACATAATCTTGACCATCGACCCAGAGACAAACAAGCCTATAGAGTGGGTGGATATTGACCCTGAGGCTTTCACTGGTAACGTCAACATACCCACAACTACTAATACAAATACTGCTACAGCTTATAGAAAATTCAAGTGATCTAGAAGTCCTGTTCTACACAACAATCACTGGCTTATGGACATCTGGCTAATAATCACTTGGTCCAACCTTTTGATTAATTACAGCATGCAGACATCAGGGAACATACTCCAAAAGGTGGTGAACATCCTTCAATAATCCCTTGCACAGTGTAGCATCTCCACTGGTTCACCTTGCTAATTTGTGGCTTGCTGTTTGTTCCAACACCTGTTGACTCTTTGTACACTGGTGGTATGGAGGTACGCTAACAGCCTACAAATGCCGCTGTTGCTAAAACACCGGCACCACAACTCTGGGCTCAAGCAATCTGTCCGTGGTCAAAGTTGGTACACATAGCTGGTAAATGTTGCCTTCTACTTTGCAATGGACATATCAACACCTTATACAAGAGCCGATTATGATGAAACCACCAATTGGTGCACTTTATCATAGTCATACGCCACCTGCCAGGTGGTTATTGTCCAGTGAGTTTTCAGTGTAGATAATGATATTGTACACTATCTCAAGCGTAACCAATAATTTATTTGTGCAGAAAATGGTGAGTGGGCTATAAAGCATCGGCCAGCACGCAAGCTTATTAACACACGATACACACCGGATGACCTGGAGTACCAGGAGGTGTACTTCAACATCATTATCCAGAGGAAACCCCTGTTCTATATTATGAACATCATCCTGCCCTGCTCACTCATCTCTTCACTCGTCGTACTGGCTTACTTCATGCCCGCTAAGGGTGAGAGTTTGTGTGTGTGTGTGTGTGTGTGTGTGTGTGTATTTGGCTTTCTTTTTTTTCTGTCATTGTTTCTTCTTATTTTATTGTTTCTTTCTTATTTATTTTTTGTTTCATGTGCTCTTTTTCTTTTATTAGTTTGGTATTTATTTTTTATACTTTGGATTTTTGAAGGCCTATGATGAGTTGAACGAGAGGTTAGACATGTAAGGAGGGAGAGAAGATGATGTATCGCCTTGCAAGGCAGAGAGATAGAGCCGGACATTATGTGCAACGTGTCAGGGTGATTAATGATAAAAATAAAGGAGAGGGTGAGAGAAAGATGGAAGGAGTATTTTGAGGAGCTGATGAATGAAGAGAATCACAAGGAAAGAAGAGTGGTAGGCATAGAAAATGTGGAACAGGAGGTAGCAAAGATTGGCAAGGATTAAGTAAGGAAAGCTTTGAACAGGATGAAGAAGGGAAAAGCAGTCGGACCTGATGACATACCGGTAGAGGTATGGAAATGTATATATAGGAGTGATAGAAGTGATGTTTTTGGCTAGACTATTCATTAAGATTTTTGAGAGTGAAATGATGCCTGAGAAATGGAGGGAAAGTGTACTTGTACCGATTTATAAGAACAGGAGCGATGTGTAGAGTTGTAGAAATTACAGGGGCATAAAGTTAATGAGCCACACAATGAACATTTGGGAAAGAGTTGTGGAAGCTAGGCTTAGACAATCAGTGACTATTTGTGAGCGGCAGTATGGTTTCATGCCAAGAAAGAGCATCACAAATACGATTTTTGCTTTGAGAATGCTTATGGAGAAGGTCAGAAAGAGCTACACTTTGTCTTTGTGGATTTAGAGAAAGCTTATGATAGGGTGCCAAGGGAGGAACTGTGGTGACGTATGAGGACGTCCGGAGTGGCTAAAAAGTACGTTGGTGGATTGGTGCAGGACATGTATGAGAATATCATGACAGTAGTAAGATGTGCAGTAGAACTGTCAGGCTACAGGGAGAACTGGTCACAAAAGTGCAGGAATTCAGGTAGTTGGGATCATTTGGGAATGCAGAAAAGAGGGAAAGAGGACAGTACAGGCAGGATGGAGTGGATGGAGAAAAGTGTCAGGAGTGATGTGTGCCAAAAGAGTTGCAGCAAAAGTGAAAGGAAAGGTTTATAAGAAAGTAGTAAGTCTAGCCTTGTTGTATGGTTTGGAGACAGTGGCACTGACTAAGAAACAGGAAGCAGAGCTGGAGGTTGCAGAGCTTAAGATGTTGAGGTTCACACTAGGGGC
>JAOUQT010012370.1:0-12126 GCA_025769995.1 Xyliphius kryptos | reverse complement strand
CACCCATGTACAAACACACAGCTGCATACACCTACACACACCCTTATCCCTATACTGCAACACACCTATACACAAACACACCCACACCTATACACACACCTGCACCCATGTATAAACACACACCTGCATACACCTACACACACATTCACATACACCTATACACAAACACACCCACACACCTGCACCTATACACACACCTACACTGTAAATACACACCCACATACATCCATACACATCCCCAACCCCCCCACCACACACACACACACACACACACACATACACTGAGGCTATGGTCAGCTGTTTAATAATATTCAGGGTCAATTCCAAACATATTTATAATCACTGCGCGGCAAAAAGACAAACAATAGATCATGATGCACGTGATGTGTTATTTTTCGTTGAGTTTTAAATACAGAGTTTATTCTCTGTGTCATCACTGTAACTTCCTGCATCATGTTCACATCCTTTTTGTTAAGATCAGCAGGAGTCAGTCCACTTCCTAAAGTCCTCTCAGCACATCCCAGAGACTCTCTCACACACTCAGGAGGAGGGGAACATGTCCGAGCCATCAGTGGACTCCGATCCTCAGCTGACGTCATGTTATCGTAACATAACGTTGATTTGTCTCGGTCCAAACAAAAGCCCTGAAAATCAAAACACAATATTAATATTCAAACATTTATCTGATGGGGATGACCAGGTTAAGAAACTTGTCCTCCACATTTAACCCATCTGTGCAGAACACACACGTATACACACACAGTGAGAGAAGTGAGCACACATGACTGGAACGGTGCACCTCCCTGTACACGACCCTTAGGGAACAATTGGGGTTAGGTGACTTGCCCAAGGGCACTTCAAAGTCATAGTCATGTGGTACTTAGTGGGACAAGGAATTGAACCGGGGACCTTCCAGGGCATGGGAAACCCCAAGTAACCCTGACAGAAGATAATGGATGTCCATCCATAATGGTGGATGTGACATGGTGGCCTCTCAGCGCTGGGGTTCCCGGTTCGAATCCCAATCAAGGAGGCGTTTCCATGTCCATCCCGTGTCCATGTGGGTTTTCTCTGGGTTCTCCAGTTTCCTCTCACAGTCCAAAACCATGGATTCAATGTGAATTGGCTGCTATAAATTGCCCCTATATGGTGTGTGTGTGTGTGTGTGTGTGTGTGTGTGTGTGTGTGTCATTCTGTGCTCAGCGATGGATTGGGACCCTGTCTTATCGGTCCAGCACCTGATACGTTCCTTCCTGGATGGGCATGGGAATGTCCGGTTGACCCCAATAAAGGATTAAGCGAAAGGTAAAGAAAGAAAAACGTTAATACAACTCACTAACATCCTTCACTCACAACGTTAGTTAAGTAAATAGAACAAAGTAAACGTACCATGTTACTGCATACCACCTGGGGGTTGGGGTGGGGGGCAATAACCCAAAAGTCTGCACTGGTTTTTGGTTTAGCCATAAAAAGCCCTGGAGCTTTTTAATTATTAAATCCCACCACATACACACACGCACGCACACACACACACACACACACACACACACACAGACACACACACACACACACACACACACACACACACAGTGCATGTGCAGTCCTCTGGTTCTTCTCACTCTGTCATTTTAACAAGGTATAAGCTGTAAAATGTTCACGGCCCTGAGAAGGTGTATATGTATGGGACCTTGTGGCTTAACAGTAATTCCAGTTTTCCTAAAACACACACTTGGATCCAACCCGCAGAAATCCTGTCTAATTCAAGGGCCCTTGAGGGTTTAACGTTTCCTGAATAAACCACATCTCATCTTTAATTGGTCAGTGGGGGGAATTCAGTCTTGAGGACAGGGATAGGCTGCCAGGAGGAGAGCAACGGAACGAAGGTGGATCACTCACCTCTGAGGGGACGGGACAGGGGTTTACGCCCAGATTCCTTCTTCATCATCCTGAAATCAGAAGTAAGAACTATTAACAGTACAGATTTACTACGATACAGACGGAGCCGCCGTGCAGGAGGAACTGGTTTCCTTTCATTCATTCATTCATTACCTTCCGCTTATTCCTCTATGAGGGTCGCGGGGGGGGTTTGGGTTCGGGTTCGTCTTGGGCGCTTGGTGGATACACCCAGGACAGGGCGCCAATCCATCTCTGGGTACACACTTACTCACTCACACACTACACAGGGCAATTCAGAGCATCCAATTTACCTTCATGTATTTGGAATGTGAGAGGAAACCGAAGAACCCTGAGGAAACCCACGCAGACACGGGGAGAACATGTAAACTCCACCCAGATTGGAACCTTCAGCGCTGAGAGGCGAATGTGCTAACCACTAAGCCACCGTGCCGCCACTGATTTCCTTATTGAGGATTTTATAGATAAAAGTGGGCGGGACAGAGGTGTAGGGGGTCAGTACATTTGCCTCTCTGCAAGTTCGAATCCCGATCTGGGTGGAGATTCCATGTTCTCCCCGTGTCTGCGGGAGATTTCTCTAGTTTCCTCCCACAGTCCAAAAACATGGGTTCAAGGTGAATCGGTTGCTCTAAATTGCCTCTATATAGAGAAAGTTAGTGCCCTGCGATGGATTGGCACGCTGTCCTGGGTGCCTGAAATGTTCTCCACTGGATGGTCATGGGGGGGGGGGGGGGGGGCCCCAGGGGGAAGTCAATGAGATGAGGGGCAACACAGAGGTGTAGTGGTTAGCAAGTCTGCCTCTCAACGCTTGGGAGATCCAGGTCCAAATCCCACTCTGAGGGTTTTCATGTTCTCCCCGTGTCTGCGTGGGTTTCTCCAGGTGCTCCAGTTTTCTCCTGTCGTGGAAATTTGTGACAAAGGCCTCAGAGTCAGGAGTCAAAGGGAGTTCAATAAATGATTGCAAATCACAAAAGATATGTTTACTATTACACTCCCACGGTCCAAAACAAAAGTTGTGTGTGCCCACCGATAGACTGTTGCCCTGTTTCTGCCCATCACCCGAAAAAAATCTCCCCTGGATGGGCATGGGTGACCCAGCGACCCTAGTAGAGGAGCATCCATCGGTCCTCTTAACTCACAGCAAGAGTGCTTTGTGGTTATCACTAGTATGTTCTCCCCTCTCATAGTCCAAACCCTGCCAGAACTAGATGGGTGCAGTAACAAGAGGTGAGCGACAGTCCCTCTTCTTTAAATTGACCTTAGTACCTCCGTAATGAAGCAGCCGATTCACTCTGCTCTGAACATCCCATTAATCTCCATTGTGGCCTGGACTTTGAAACCCTGGAACATGATGTCAGAACCAGGATGTTTGGGTTCTGGATGGAGTGATGGGTTTTATTGTGGTGAACTGAAGGATATTAACTTCATTCAGACTCGCAGTGTTTAAATCATTCAGGATCTGAGATGTTCTTGGACCTGCACCACCCGTCATTAACTTTCTGCTCGCTCATTTGTGTCATAATGGATTAGTCCTGAGGACGGAGAGTCCTGTCTCACTGCTCATTACGGGACGAAGCTCAATAAACCTGTCTGTGGGTCCGTCTGTCTCCTGAACCATAACGTACAGTTCTAATAATAGCCTGATAGACACTGCCAATGGAGCAGTGTGTGTGTGTGTGTGTGTGTGTGTGTGTGTGTGTGTGTGTGTGTGTGTGTGTGTGTGGTTAGGGGTAGATCACTCTGGCAGGCCTGAACCCCGCAGTGATCCCCGGCTCTTCATCATTAATCACCCGTCCTTCCTTCTTCTGCTCTCCAGCCCTCATTCAGGGCAAAAACAAACAGAGTGATTCATCATGTTCAGATAAAGGCGGCAGATGAAGGAGTGATGAGGATGACTGTGTTTGAAAGAAAAACAGTCACACCTTGGGAGCCTGGTCCTGACCCCGGCTGACCTTCCACACGGAGGTCGCGGGTCAGGGGTTTACGTTCAGCGTCAGGAGGAGAAGCAGCTTGGTGTGCACTGTGCACACACACACACAGAAAAGGTTGCGGAGGAGTTCTCGTCCAGGGGAGAACGTTTCGGGCGCTGGGCAGATACACCTTACTTGGGTTCCTTTTCTCCCATGGGTTAGAACGTCCACGTGGAAACTCCACCCAGGTGGACACATACATACCCACACACACCATATAAAGGCAGCCCATTATCCTTGAATACATATTTTTGGACTGGGCGTCCCGGAGGGGTTCCAAAAGGGAAGAACGTTTCGGGAACTGGGCAGATCCACCAAGGACACATACGCACACACTATATCGGGGCAATTTAGAAAGGAGCAATTTCGAGCTCCTTGGATCCATGTTTTTGTATTGTGGGAGAGAACCCGAGGAAAATGCACACACACGGGGAGAACATGCTCACGATTCACTACGATTGAATCCGAGGTGGACATGCTACCCAGTGGTGGGCAAACGTTTTGACCCATGAGCCATGATGGGATTTCAAAATTGACTTCCTTATAGTGAATGGCAGGGAAAAGGAACACAAGTAAAGTCTAATACTAAAATACTTGTATAATCTAGTTTTTTTTTATAAAATATTATAATGAAATAATTATATTTAATTAATTTAATTTTTAGACGCCTTAGAGGCTTAGTGGTTAGCACGTTCAACTCTCAGCGCTGGGTATTCCCGGTTCGAATTCCAATCTGGGTGGAATTTCCATGTCCCTGTGTCCGCGTGGGTTTCCATTACCTCCCACAGTCAAAAAACGTGGATTCAAGTTAAATTGACTGCTCAAAATTGCCCCTATAGTCTGAGCGAGTGTGTGTATGTGTGTGTGTGAGTGTACCCAGCGATGGATTGGAGCCCTGTCCTGGGTGTATCTGTCCAGCGCCCAAGACGTTGGGATTCCCCACCCCGCAGCCCTTGTAGAGGGTATGTCCATGTATGACAGGATCAACGGTTGCCACAACTATAATCGCACAACAACAATCTCATCATTATTTAATCTCATCATTATTTGTGATATTTCCACAAACCTTAGTGGTTGGCACGATCGCCTCTCAGCGCTGGGGATTCCCGCTTCGAAACCCAATCTGGAGTTTCCATGTCCTCCCCGTGTCCGTGTGGGTTTCCTCCGGGTTCTCCGGTTTTCTCCCACAGTCCAAAAACATTGATTCCAGGTAAATTAAACGCTTTAAATTGCCCTCTATAGTGTATGTGTGTGTGAGTGAGTGTGTACCCAGCGATGGATCGGCGCCCTGTCCTGGGTGTATCTGCCCAGCGCCTGAGACGTTCTCCCCTGGATGGGCATTTACAACTGGACAGTTACAATTACTCTAAGTGACGACTTACAACTTAATCTGTACTGCGGTGACGTACAGCAGAACGGTCCCGGGTTCGAATCCCAGGTGGTGTGAACTCGGGTCCATGCTCCAGTCTCCATGTCCTCCCTGTGTCTGTGCAAATTTATTATTATCCCACGCTGCTGGGTTCACTGAAGTTACTTAATGGTCCAATAGGGGGAAGCATCTGTATCCATGCACTTATAGCACCGCTTCAAAGCCCAAATAAATAAAAGGGTGACATCAGGAGGAGCATCCAGGGTAATGTTTGTGGGTTTTTTTCAGTGGGGCGAAAGAAGAAGACTTTTCCCTCACAATAAGCCAGTGATCACAGTGAGGCCTCATGAGCTGGTTCTGTTTGTAAAGGGTTTGTCTGTGTGTGGGCTGGAGGGACTATCCCAGTGACACACAGGAGGGACTCCCTGACAGCAATAAATCTCAGAGTTATTACTGTATTATCACTGATAACAGTCTCTCTCTCTCTCGCTCTCTCTCTTTCTCTCTCTCTCTGTTGCACAAGATCATGAAAATAAGTATGTAATTAATCTTGCACTTCATATGATTATGACCTGTCAGAAAGCAGTGTCTGGAACATCGCCCTTCACACACCTCTCCGAGCTACACACACACACACACACACACACACACACACACACTGATGATCACACTCATAATGACAACTTGGGTGCTCTCTACTAAAGTTCTTTAGCTCGTTAAAAAGAAGCTGATGTTAACACAGAGTCGGTATTCCAATCCCTACGTTACAAGATGGACGAGCATTTGTGCTTTTATTTGGAAACCCCATTCTACTAAAATTCCCACAGGGTTCTTAAATTAGTCCCAGGAGGAACGTTGGTGGATTTAAGAGCTGCGTTTCTATACATCTTCTCTACACAGTGTACGTTCATTAACTTTCTACACGCTTACCGGCCATTTTATTAGGTTCTACCCTCACTGTCTGTGTTTTTTCAGCTCCACTGAACATATAGATGGACTTTGTAGTTCTACAATTACATTCTGTAGTTCTCTACATACTTTAGTATACCGTCTCTAGTATGTTCTCGGACGATCAGGACCCCCACAGAGGAGCTATTGTCAGGGTGGTGGATGTTTCTCAGTACTGCAGTGATACCGACATGTTGGGAGGGGGGGGGGTTAGTGTGTGTTGTGCTGGTACGAATGATGCACGGGGGTCGTTTGTCAGCACTGGGGATCCAGGTTCCAATCTTTGGGTTTTTTTTTTTGGGTTCCCCGGTTTCTTTCCACAGTCTAAAAATATGGATTTAAGGTAAATTGGCTGCTCTAGATTGCCCCATCTAAATTGCCCCTATATTTTGCCTTGTATGCCTTGTGATGGATTGACGCCCTGTCTGGATCTGCCCGACACCCAAAACGTTCTCCACTGGATGGGCAGAGGGACACCTCCCACAACCGGTGTGAGTGAGTAAGTATGTGCCCAGCGATGGATTGGCACCCTGTCCTGGGTGTATCTGCCCAGCACCTGAAACGTTCTCCACTGGATGGGCAGAGGGAACCCCGAGTAACCCTCGAAGAAGATAATGGATGGCTAGATCATGGTGGATGTGGCATGGTGGCCTCTCAGCGCTGGTTCGAATCCCGATCTGGGAGTTTTCAGGTTCTCCCCGTGTCTGTGTGGGTTTCCTCCGGGTTCTCGGGTTTCCTCCCAAAGTCCAAAAAAATGGATTCAAGGGTAATTGGCTGCTCCACATTTCCTCTCTCTATATATAGTGTGTGTGAGTGAGTGAGTGCTAGAGTGATGGATTGGCACTCTGTCCTGAGTGTATCTGCCCAGCGCCCAAATCGTTTTCCCTATATGGGCATGGGCAGCCCCCACGACCCCAGTAGAGGATTAAGCGAAAGATAATGTATGAATGAATGAGAGTCGGGATCAGAGTCGGGTCCCACACTGTGTTCCGCACGTCTCACACATTTAGATTATCAGTAGCACCCACATGGTACGAATTTACAGCCGACGCTGGCAATGGAATCATGATCAACAACTTCCCCTTTCTTCCATTTGCTCATTTAAGGGCAAAATCTGCAGCCTGCGAATGAATTCTGCTGATTTAATCTGCATACTTTCATCCACATTGCAGCGTAATAGCGCAGCGCGTTCAGCCGTTTACTGGAACGCGGTCACAGTAATGCACCAGAATACGGGAGGTCAGGTCTAGTCACGTCTGCTTAATCTGCCAAGTCAGCACACAGGCTAATAAAACCTTTAATCCTGAAGGTACGGCACACCAACCGCGCATTAATCCGCCGACGGCACCCTGAGGCCGCGCCACGCACGGGAGACTGCGAGAGATGACAACAGCCGTGAGTGTCGCTCACCTGCTCCAGCTGAGGCTGAGGACTGCTGTGAGAGGGTGGCCCTCGGGACGGCCCCCGATGCGGACTGTGTCCTGGGTGAGGGTGGTGAGGATGAGGAGGGTGGTGAGGGTGGTGGTGCCCGTCATTGTAATTCTCAGCGATCAGCTTCATTCTGCTTTGCGTCTGCGGAATCAATAAACAGAGAAATGAGACCTGCAGCTGGGAATACATCATCTCATTTAATTACACAGTTCTTGTTTTGTATGTTCTCCTGCAGACAAGGGGAGAACATACAAACCTCTACTCTATTCCACATGCTTCTCCAGGAGAAAACATTTCATGCCCAGAACAGGGCATCAATCTATTGCTGGGCACACATTTACTCACACTATATATAGGGGCAATTTAAAGCAGCCAATTCACCTTGAACCCATGTTTTTTGACTGTGGGAGTTTCGTAGGGGTTTCAAAAATGCCATTTAGAAGAGAAGGCGCTCACCAGAGAGGTCTCCAGGAGAGACCGCAAATCCATTACTGGGCACACAATATAGAGACAATTTTAATTGGGGCAATTTAGAGCAGTCGATTCCCCTTGAATCTGTTTTTTGACTGTGGAAGATTAGTGGGGGTTTTAAAAGGCCCATTCAGAAGAGAATGCGCCGGGCAGAGAGGTCTCCATGAGAGACCGCGAATCCATTACTGGGCACACAATATAGAGACAATTTAAATTGGGGCAATTTAGAGCAGCCGATTCATCTTGAATCTATGATTTTTGACTGTGTGAGTTCCCGGAGGATTCCGAAAGGCTCATCCAGGGAAGAACATTTCGGCCGCTGTGCAGATACACCCAGCACAGGGTGCCATTCATTGTGAGGCACACACTAACTCCAAACACACACACTATATATGGGGGAAATTTAGATGAGGGCAATTTAGAACAGCCGATTCACCTTGAATCTATGTTTTTGGATTGTAGGTGGAAACCAGAGATCCCCACCAAAATTTTTGCCTCAGCATATTTAATGAGTCGCAATGTTTATTTCTCAAAAAGCAGAGAGCTGGAACATCAGCTCTCCACAGCCGGCTTCACACACTCACACAAACAAGTGTACAGTTACAGCGGAGCGCTCAGGCAACGGGAGGAGATGCAGCTCAGGAATTTTGCCTCCATCACTCTCCTCCACATCAAAGCATGGAATGCCAGGGGTGCATCCATCACACGGGGTGACTGGCAGAACCCTCCAAACTCAGACTGATTAATAGGCGCCCACTCTGCAGGTACGGGGTAAATAGGATAGAGTCTGTGATGTGTGCTCCCCCCGCCTGAATGTTTATAAAGGGTGTGTGTGTGTGTGTGTGTGTGTGTGATGAGTGCTGAGGAGATGGCAATCTACAGTATTTGACCTTGACTTGTTACTTAGGTCCTGGTCAGGATGTCTGTCAGCATATTTCCTAATGACTGATTCATTACACCACACAGTGTGGACAGATATGTGGTGTGTGTGTGTGTGTGTGTGTGTGTGTGTGTGTGTGTATGCATCACAACAAGATCGTTTTGCCCCACATGTAAGAACATAGAATTTTATTCTGTAATTACCTTCAGTTACTGGTAAAAAAAAAAAGTTTGTATCGTATTCATTTCTTTTTAATTTTATTATATATTATTTATTTTTATTTATATCATATCTATTTTTTGACATTAACTGGCTTTGATCCAGCGTTTCATAATTTTTCACGTGCAGCAGTCTAATTATTATCTTCATTGTTATTATTATGAATATTTTAATTGATTATCATCATCACTATTCTTCGTCTTTCGACGTTTTACCCTTTATTATTTAGGGGTCGCCATGGCGATGAACCCGCGTCAGACTTTGCCAAATGTTTTACCCCGGATGCCTTTCCTGACACAACCCCCACCCTCTACCTAGCTTGGGACACGAAGACTAAAGGGACAATTTAAAGCAGTCCAATCAACCGTTAAATCCATGTTTTTGGACTGTGGGAGGAACCCAAAACCCACGTGGACACGGGGAGGACATGGCAACTTCGAAGCCGAAGGAGAACGCGCTAACCACTAAGCCGACCCTATCATTACTATTATCCATCCATCCTTTAATTATCTTCCACGTAGTCCTCTACTAGGGTCGTGGTCGGGTTCTCCATGCCCATCCAGGAGAACATCTCGTGTGCTGGGCAGATACACCCAGGACATTGGGCACACACTCATTCACATACATACACACACTATACAGGGCAATTTAGAGGAGCATTCAATTTACCGTGAATCCATGTTTTTTGGACCCCGGAGGAAACCGGAGAACCGGGAGAAAACCCATGCAGACACGGGGAGGACATGGAAACTGTGACCCAGATCGGAACTCGAACCGGGACTCCCCAGCGCTGAGAGGCGAACGTGCTAACCACCAAGCCACCTTATTATTATTATTATTATTATACAGCAGTGAATTTATACTTTATTTACTTCACAGTTCAGAGAGGGAACCTCCATCAGCGCTTCAAAACTGAGACACAGGGTCATTCAGACGCCCCACTGGGTTCATGATGAATGTGATGCTCTTGAGTTTCCGTGTTTTGCATCTGGGTACAGTTCGAGAGCCGTGAGCAAACAGCACGGCATCTGTTCGGCCTACACATCGTTCCTCTTTTCCCAGAATCCACTCTGACTCAGCCTTGTTAGCATCATTCCTGATGTGGTCTCACTGATGGATTACATCCTATTAAAGCCGGTGAGTCAGGTAATCAACCGGTGGATCGGAGCCTAAACACAAGGGGAGCCCTCGGGACAAAGAATTAAAGAAGCTCATGATAGAAACTCCATCTGAATCATTTAGAGCTTCATTTACATTAGAACATCGCTTTACACCAACTCTGACACGCCACTCGTACGGTACATGGATGTACATTATGTGTTTGTGTACGTGTGGGCATGTGCTCGTGTGCATATATGTCTATGCATGTGTATGTCTGCATGTGTTTTTATGCATGAGATGTGTGTGTATATGTGTGCATGTATGTGTGTGCATGTATATGTTTGAATGCAAGATTATGTGTACGTGTTTGTATGTGTGTGTGTATGCACAGCATGTGTGTGCGTGTATCTGTGCATGGATGTGCATGCATGTATGTATATGAGTATGCAAGTGTGTGTATGTATGTGTACGTGTGTGTGTGTGTGTGTGTGTGTACAGTGTGTGTATGTGTGTGCATGCATGTGTACGTGTGTGTGTGTGTATACAGTATGTGTGTGCATGGATGTATGTATATGTGTACGTGTGTGTGTGTGTGTGTGTGTGTATGTACAGTGTATAATGTGTGTGTGGGTGTGTGTGTGTGCACACGTGTGTACATGTACAGTATGTGTGTGCATGAATGTATATGTGTATGCGTGTGTGTGTGTCTATATACAGTACATGTGTGCATGCATATATATGTGTACGTGTGTGTGTGTGTGTCTGTGCATGCATATGTGTGTGCGTGCATGTATGTGTGTGTGTGTGCAGGCATTTATTTGCGTACGCATGGGTATGTGCACATGTATGTGTGCGTGCATGCGTGTGTGTTTTCTAGTTATCTTTGTAGCCAAGCTATGTATCCCACAATTCAAAGCGATAGATGTACTGCCTGCTTGTCTAAAGGCTGTTATTGATTCATTTATACAGATCATATTGATTGATTTATCGGTTTCACACATCGCTGTTTGTCGCGGCGCCTCAGTGAACGATAAATAAAGTGTTTGGAGGAGGTGTCACTCCGTTACCTGCTGCTTCAGCTGATACATGAGTCTGTCCTTCTCTCTCTTCAGGGCCATCACCTCCTCCTGGTTGCTCTTGGTTTTGGGCGCCGACAGTTCCAGCAGAGCGATGTTCGCATCCTTCTCGCTGATGGCTGCCAGCAGGGCCTGTTGCCTGGTGGGAAATACGGAACGATAAGGCAGCTTACGAGCTCCGGTAAGTCATTATTTTAACCAGGACCAGATACAAACACACAATGCTGTATGTTGAGCTTCACAGTAAACAGTCGCGCAGCAGGGGAGCCCAGTGAGTCGGCAGGTGCGCCGAGGCACTTAGCATGCCGAGAAACCGCAGTACCCACAACCCCCTGCATCCTTCCCGTCATCACAGGGATGTTTGACTAATAGCTGCCTGAAGTCAGACAGTAAAGTGTCACCAAACTGCGCGTTGTCACCACGCCTCTCAGAACAACTCACCAGTTTCCGCTTGACGCACAGATACACACGGCTTTGTTGTTTTATTGTCGTTGTTTTAATGTTTACTATTAGTGTTGTTTCCATCACGGCCCACGTGAGCGGGAAGGCGCTTCAACTCCGACTCACGGCAGTAACTGCTGATTATTTATTAATCATCTCGCAGTAAGACGCTCTCACAACCTGGACATGTGTTTACATCAGTGTGAGGACACACTCATCCACCACGTCCTGTACAACCTGATGGTTAAATGAATCACTGCATCATCATGTCGTTGTGTGTCTGAGGAACATCAGCTGGAATCTTTC
>JAOUQT010012361.1:0-12126 GCA_025769995.1 Xyliphius kryptos | reverse complement strand
TTTCTGACGCATGTCGTAAAGTTCTTCTACGTCACAACAGTACACTCGCATTGTCTTTTAATAGTGCTATGTTCATTAAAACTAACTGCTTCATTGTTTTATCCTATTAACTTTAAGTTCAAATGTTTGAAAGTAAATAGGCCGTGGTTTGAATGACAAGAACTCGTAGTGAGGTGTTTGTAGTGGCTGAATAAGAGTGCACCGTGTTTGTAGTTTTCTTTTGTAACTAGTAAAGAAATAACAAAAATGCAATGTCATTATTTGCCTGTATCCCCTCTTGTTCATCCTCTCTGTGTACAAACCTAGTGGTTGCAGTAGCATTTTAGGAAATGAACACTACGGTTATGTACACCTAGCACAACAGTTTATGCATCTGTTGCGCTTTCGTTCGTCGCTGTATTTACTTTATTATTTAGCTACCTGTAAATTGTCATTTCAGGGGTTTAATGTTAGTGTTAAAAATGTGTCGGACTCATTTATCCACCGAGCAACTCAATGACCAAGTCATAAGAAAACAACCTACATCGTGTATTTGAGGCATTGTTATCATTCATTCATTCATTCATTCATTCATTCATTCATTCATTATCTTATTCCTTTATGAGGTTTTGGGGGGCATCTCGGGCGCTGGGCAGATACACCCAGGACAGGGCGCCAATCCATCGCTGGGCACACACTCACACACACACACTATACAGGGAAATTTAGAGCACTCAATTTACCTTGCATCCATGATTTTGGGATGTGGGAGGAAACCAGAGTACCCGGAGGAAACCCACACATACACAGGGAGAACATGGAAACTCCACCCAGATTGGGATTCGAACCAGCAATCCCCAGCGCTGAGAGACAAACGTGCTAACCACTAAGCTTATTTACATAAAATGAGTTGAAAGTGGAAATAGCCATGTGTGAAAAACTTACTACATGGGTTGGACAATGAAACTGAAACACCTGGTTTTAGACCACAATAATTTATTAGTATGGTGTAGGGCCTTCTAGGGAATGACATATACGTGTCCTGCATAGTGGTCAGAGGGATTTTAAGCCATTTTTCTTGCAGGATAGTGGCCAGGTCACTATGTGATGGTTGTAGAGGAAAACTTCCTGACTCACTCCTCCAAAACACCCCAAAGTGGCTCAATAAGATTTAGATCTGGTGAGTGTGCAGGCCATGGGAGATTTTCAACGTCACTTTCATGTTTATCAAACCAGACTTTTAAAATCTGGTATGTCACCCATAATGTTGTGTGCATTGCAATATTTGGAGCAAAACTGTGCTCTTATCCTGCTAATTGAACCTTCACACTCTGCTCTTACTGCTGCAATGTGACATTAATGAAGATTGACCACCAGGTTGCTCTAATTTAGCCATGAAACCTCCCTCACTATAATAACAGGTGTTTTGGTTTCATTGGCCAACCCCTGCAGATAGGTAGCACTACAAGAAATACACCAGATTTAGTCTAATTTCTGACTGGCAGACTACACCCTTGAAAGTTCTGTATCAGAACTGTTTCATTAACATTTTAATTAAAACCGCATGCATATTTATTCCACGTGTCTTAAAACAGTCACTAAAGTAAGATAGGCCCAAAGAAAGTAGTTACACAAGACCTTGGCACCTCTGGAATGTAGTACATTGTTGAAAAGCTGGATGAAATACACGTACAGCATAATAGACCAGCAGAAGGTTAGACATTAACTAGACAGTACAAGATATTAAACCATAAACAGGTGCTAGAAGAGATCAGGGGAGTTGTCAAGGTGAAGCAGAAGTAACCAGTAGAACTCTCAGTAGAAAATACTCATATATTCATACTGTATATTTCTTTATAAGAGACAAAACTGGGGTTATTTCTTAGTTTTTAACATAGCAAATAGAAAAAGAAAAAGAAACTGTGTTTATTTTGTATGGTGATGGTTATAAAATCGTATCATTAAATATTTAAATAGTTTAAAACTACAGCATCCATTTTCATCGAACGCACTTGCTGCATGGACTGACTCATCCTTGCTGAAAGATGTGAGCCATATAAGCACCAGACAGGACCAAACAGGTAGCACTGCCAAATCTTTACCAGATATGAACCAGATTTGCTTTGGAACATGAGGGTGTGGCATGCCAGGACATAAGAAGGATCACAACCAGTATACATCAGACCAAAATATAGGTTATATAGATTCCTGCGTCTGATAAATCCACTCTCTGATTCCCTTTATGTTCAGACATGTAACATGTTGCTGAAACCCATGACCTCCAAGAACTTGAATAGAAAAAAAATACTTGCAGACCTTGCAGGCACACTCTCCAGGGGATACATGGCTCAACATTGTCTATGTGTAGCAGGGTCCAGAAGTATAGTGGATAAAAGGGAAATGGCTGTTGCTGGGGGCCACACCAAAGAAGAAGAAGCCAGTTTGGAATGTTTGGAATAATATGGGGAAGGTAAAGAGATTGGCACATGCCAGAGTGGATATGTAATAAAGAGCCAGAAGATGGCCCGACATGCCGATGTGGGCAGGTAGCCTGTGTGTGGAAAAGGCTGGAGCCCTGTGCATAAGAAGAAATGGAGACAATGTGCTTTCTCTGCTTTGGGTTTGGGTCTTGCCTTCCAGCACACCAATATACCAACCACTTATCCCCACCCAGAATACGTCAGTCTGCAAAATATCCTGAAACGACTGGTGTGAAGGTATGGCAGAAGCGTGAATAAATGGATGTTACTTAGGAGTTTAGGTGGAACCAAAGGAGTGTGGATTATATCAATTCTGGGCAGCACGGTGGTTTGGTGGTCAGAAATGGAGATCCAGCTTTGAATCCTGATTTGGGTTAAGTTTCCATGTTCTCCCAATGTCCACATGGGTTATCCAGTTTCCTCCTATAATCCAAAAACGAGAATTGGCTGACCTAATCTGCCCCTTTATAATGAGTGTGGGTCTGTGTGAGTGAGTGTGTGCCCAGCCCTGGTTGTATCTGCCCAGCACCTGAAACTATTCCCCCCTGATTGGTCAACAAAATAATCTTATCTAAAAAATCACCTGGAACTTTTTTTTTTAAATGTCAAGATTAACTAATTACATTTATATTAACTGATCCACAAAACACACAGCAAATGCTACATGCTACATGCTACCAAATATACTTAGTCATTCTGTGTTTGACTTTTTTTTTCATGAGCCAAATTCATTACATATTTTTGACTTAACAAAGAAAGAAAGAAGAAAATAAATGCAAAAAATTGCCTAAGTTTAAAGTAAACACAGCAATCAAGGAGCCGTGCGACAATCAAGCATCATTTCAAAATGACAAAGCTACTTCCAAATTGGAGCTCATGTTAGTTTCATGTTGGAACTCCATTTATTTTCCTCTCTTCACCGAAAGTCCTCATCCGTCCTCCTCCATCTATCTCTTTTTATAAATGTCAGTGGCTGAAAGTATCCCACTCCTGTGATGTGCCGGAGAGATTGTGTGCTTGCCTGTGATAGATTTAAGGTGTGAAGGAAGTCATAAGCACATCAGAGAGCCTGAGAGCCGGGCGGAAAGCGAGTGAGCAAATGCTCCTCCATCACTCCAGAGATGACTGCGTTTTACATATCTCGCGCCAGAATGCGAGAACTGATCCTCTCATCCATTGTGGAGATATTGCATGCTGTAAATTCACTCTGAAAGCTCTGTACTTTATACATCTTGCATCGGGGATGAATGCCATAGAATCATGCTAATTCCTTTGCTTAGGGGCGTAAAGGAAAATCTCACAGAGACGCAAGGCGGTTTAAAAAAAATACTAGTCTTAAGGAATTTGCAGAAATCAGCAGGTGTATTAAAGACCCCAGATTATGTCAAATACAGTATGTCTGCTATTCAAAAATCCTCTATATATGGATATATATTATTTGTATTTTCACTATCATGATTTTTATTATGATATATAAAATTATTATTCCACTATGTTATTATTTACAAGTTCATGTAATGTATTTCTGTGGCAGTTTTCACAACAGTACAATGTCACAAAGCAGCTTTACATTGTTACGAGCCTATACCCCTAAAAAGCAACCCGAAGCGACAGTGGAAAGAAAAAACTGCATAATATGTTTTTACTTAGGAAGAAACCTTGTGAGGACCAATGCTCAGTGGGGATCCTTGAGTGGCCAGACAGCATTAGCAGTGTAGGACAGCCATGTACAGATTTTGTAGGGATTATTAGTCTATATACAAGAATTGGGAAAGCTATATAAGTGTAACAAGGCCAACCTGCAGGACTGCAATGCTAACAGTCCAACAGAAATTCTGGTTCCATCCAGTAATTGGCGTAACCTCAGTGCTCCGGTGGTTATTATAAATACTGATTGTAAATGTCCCACATTAGGTGGTATTACAGCTCACCTTCCATAAAAAAATGTCTGAAATGCTTCCAAATAAAAAAGGGTATGATTTTTTCCACCACATTCCGTGTCTCCGTAAACACCTGCACACAGAACATTAGCAAAACCTCCAGTAGTTGTGTCAATCACCTTTCCCACGATGTAGGTTCCACCTTACCTCCCGAACCACATCAGTTTGTCAATGCTGCTGTCTCTCTGCTCAGTAAGAAGCTTAAGGATGCATCAGAGATGAGGGGTGGGGTGATGTTGGCGATGTGTTGGACCAAGGCCAGACCCAAACCCACACCAGAGAAAGGGAAGGGGATACAGCATCTCCGTTTTATCAGCCTACATGTACGCGGCTCCAAAACTCATCTGCCTGTGGGTATTGTTTGAGCTGTACTTCAATAGTTTAAATCCTATCTGACAGATTGCTTAAATTAACTAATAATAATAAATAAGTATGGGATTCCACATCAGTACTGTAACCTGTCCATTTTGTGTGCCTTAAAAATTGGTTCCTTTGGAAAAACATGGAAACATGGAATTAGTGTTCACTCTTATGCAGCTGACACACTGTTTTACATTTTGACTAAACCACCTAGTTGTTATTGTTATTAAGTATGAGGGAGCAAGTAGTCGACAAAGAATCAACAGCAAAAACCTCCCATGCCTATACAGTGGTGAATTGTTTGGGTGCTGGACATATACAGATTCTGAACAGGGCACCAATCAATTGCTGGAGACTCACTTACTATATAGGTGCAATTTAGAGCATTCAAATTGCCTTGCATCCATGTTTTTGGACTGTGGGAGGAAATCTGAAAACCCAGAAGAAACCCACATGGACACGGGGAGAACATGGAAACTCCACCCAGATCGAGATTCGAACCTGGATCCCCAGTGCTAAGAGGTGGATGTGCTAACCGTGCTGCCCACTATACAGGATGTGGCACTAAATCATAACACTTTTGAGAAACTCTAATTCAGAAACTTTCATTGATGAATTCTAATTAAATATCCATGCTCTTTAGGGTCTTTAGTATTTTCCCACATGTCCAACAAGGCTGATATCTTCAAGACATTGAGGACGTGTGTCTGTGAACTCATGGTGCTGGTCCATATCCTAGATGAATAGGGAAGTTGTGCATAAAAAGGTGTAATCAGTGCCAAATCCAATATGGACATTCGTTACTGTGATAAACGTTAAAAGGAAGAGCCCAAAAAAAGATCTTTTTTAGGCTTCATCTCCACTTTGTGTCCAGCTTTTTCAGGTCCAACTCAGGTCCAATGACTTTATTTCATCCTCAGTTAAATAAGCAGCTAAAATTGGTTCCGAATAAGGATGACTAACAACGTGAATGCAATGTCTCAAACTTCACATACTTCTGTACAAAGTCTTCTTTCTTGAGAAATAAATTAGGCAATTACATATAAAGAAAAAATGAAATCCTTTCCGAACCCGTGTGCCCATACTGTAGGCAGGTGGAGCCGGTGGGTCGGTGCAATCCTCGCAAATTGATGGTGATAAATCTAGAAGGTGCTATGTAGTGTGTGTTTGTGAGAGAGAGAGTGCGTCTCCTCCCTGCTGACAGCCCGTAAATCTTTCATCCACATCCTCATAACTGCAGCCCCTGACAAGCCTGGACTGGTCGTAAGTCTAGTAGTCTATACTTGGGATTCTCTTCCACTCTGTTTCTCTCTCCCTGTTTATCTCTTTCTGTCTTTTTGATATAAGGATGGAGGGAGTGACAGGACTGCTCTTAATGTCTCCCCGGTGGGCTTTGCAGACATGGCTTAGAAGTTGACTTATGGGCTGGCTGTTTAAATAAAGATTGAGAGATGGCAAAGGAGTGGGGATTGGATTGGGAAGCGAGCAGGGTTAGGGGAACACTAAAAAAGGTGAAGTGGGGCATGGCTGGACGATGGTTTTGTGGGTGGTGGTGATGGTGAGTGTGTGTGGGAGGGTAATTATTGTTATTATCATTCATATTAATATAATGATTGTAATATCTTGAATAAACCGATGCTTGGAGTCTGAGCACAGGGTCGGCCTTGATACAGCATCGCTGGATTGATAAGGATCAAGAGCCTTGCTCAAGGGCTCACATTGGCAACTTCAGAGAACTTGTGATTTGAACCTCTAACCTATGATCAAAAACCCAACTCCCTATAGGCTGAGCTGATGTGACAGCTATATAGAAGAGATTTAAATAAGTTCAATCAAGTCCGTTTGATCCGTTGTAAAGATCAAAGTCCTCTGAGGTCATCACTGTAGTGCTCTGGCAGTGTGGTGGATGAGACGCTTAGTGATACCTCGGTATTATTATTGTTATAATTCATAGTAATATAATTATTGTAAAAACTTATATAAACTGATGCTTGGGGTCAGAGCACAGGGTCCGCCTTGATACAGCATCGCTGGAGCAATGAGGATCGAGAGCCTGACCCAAAGGCCGATTTTTTTATTTTTTTTTTTAAGCAGATGCTTTTATCCAAAGCAACTTACAAGTACCCCACTAAATAGTTGGGGTCAGAACACAGGGGTACATACAGAATCCCTGGAGCAATGATGATTAAGAGTCTTGGTCAAGGACCCACATTGGTATCTACAGTGGACCTGGGATTTGAACTCACAACCTCAGATTGCTAGCCCAACACCCTAACCACTAAGCTACCTCACTGGTAATTTAGAGAACTGATGATTTGAGCCTCCCACCTTCAGGCCTACATCACAACTCCCTAAACACTGAGCTGAGGTGATGTGACAGTCATACAGAAGAGATTTGACTAAGTTCAATCGAGTCCATTTGATCCTCTGAGGTCATCGCTGTAGTGATCTGGCATCGTTGTGGATGAGAAACTGGGTGATGCTTCAAAATTCCTCACTAATTTCGTAGTAGAACATTTAACCATGTGAGTCTGGTTCTACTGACTACAGCAGCAGAACTAAAAAGGAAAGATACTGCAGGATACTCCCTGGAATAACAGCATTTCGGCACCACACTCTCTACTAATGGTGATCAGGATAAAGAGATAAATTCTCAGCACTGACTGATCCCAGAACAGAAGCTCTACTCAATTACTGTAAGCCTGAGCTCCACACCTTGATCCCACAGAACCATACCCCATCCCTGCAGAAATGTCTTTATACGTACATGTAACCTTCAAAATGCTCAAAAGATTAAAACTGAATTTCAATAAAGAGAAAATCTTTACAGCTGATTTAACTTTTTACATTTCGACAACTTTAGAACACTGTAATCTTTCCAAACTCGTGAAGTAACAGTGTGTAAAGGTCATAGAGATTAGAACCAGATTCAAAGAATAAACAGTATCCTCATTTATAATTACATTTACAGACTTTACCTTGAGGGCGGCACGGTGGCTTAGTGGTTAGCACATTCACCTCTCAGCACTGGGGATTCCTGGTTCGAATCCCTATATGGGTGGGGTTTCCATGTTCTTCCCGTGTCCGCATGGGTTTCCTCCCACGCACAGTCCAAAAACATGGACTCAAGGTAAATTGAATGCTCTAAATTGCCCCATATAGTGTGTGTTTGTGTAAGTGGCTGTGTGATTGTGTGCCCAGCAATATATTGACGCACTTTTCCTGGTTGTATCTGCCCAGCTCCAGAGACGTTCCCCCCTGGGTGGGTATGGGGAACCCTACCACGATCCTAGTAGAGGATTAGGCGGAAGATTGATTTATTGATTTATTCATTTTATTCTTAAGAGAACTCATATCCCAGATAGCATCCAAATGTTCTTCTGGAAGGGATACGACACAGCTGGCTCAGGTAGCCCAGGAGCCAATGTACCCATCTTTAAAAAACATTAATATGGTTCACTTGTCCCAAAAAACATCAGGTCCAGTTGGGCAGACATTTGGTACTGTTACCAACATGTGAACCTTAAGTGGCACACATGAATAAAAATTCATATGGCCAAAATCTTCTATAACACATCTGGTGAACAGTAGCTATCTGGCAAGTCTACCTTTATGTAAATCACTTTTCAGCTAACCTCTGACCCATATTTGGTGTACGTGGGGCCTACATCTAAGAGCAGTATCTATGTAAACCATATAGCATGTGAGTCAGATGAAAACGGGGGCTGTGGGCCAGAATCGTTTTGTTATCTGGAATTAATTTAGCTTTGCATTTGGGGTAGATAGTTAGGAGTGTTTGTGTGTGAGTTGGATCCTGGCTTTCCTTTCTTTGAAACCGTGAGACTGACCGTTGGGCCATCTGTGTTCCAGGATTACCGGAGCTTAGGACTGGGGACTACAAATGTTCTGTGTTCACCCCACTGGGAACTGTCTTTACTGCTGTGGGCGTCAACTGCCGTGCCACCATACTGTCCTTTTATATTGTAGCCGAATTGTACTGGAATATCAATATGACTATTATTTATAAAAAAAGCATCCTTAGAATAAAGGCACACATTTGGAGACATGTTCTCGAGTCCCAAGCTGAGCCTCCGATGTGGATGGGAGTTCCAAAGACACAGATGGACATGCTTGAAGCGTGCGAGAGTGAATTAGGGGTCTAGTTAATTTTACTGCAACAGCAACTTTTACAGGCTGTTACAGCACCGGTAGGAGGAGCAGAATCTGACTCTGAGTTAATTACAAGAAGTAGTAGGTAGCAGGAATATGTCATATGCCAGACATAGTGCTTCGTGAAAAGGGGGTAACTTGCTAAATCACGGCGAATCGGGGAGGCTCGGGAGGCACTGCCGCTGGACTGCTGGACCTGCTGCTTTTGTGTGGCCATCGGCGCGGGAGGGCGGAAGAGCCTACGTCGACCGGGCTGGCACGCAAATGGCCCTACGCTGGAGAGATGGCATCAGAAGCTTGTGGGCAGGCCCATTCGGAGCCGCGTGCATGGAGGCGGGAAACATATCGTGTAGACTGGATGCAAGGGCATCCAAAAACTTTGTGGGGGAAGTGTGACGCAGTGGCGTTGGGGGGCGTGGCTGAGCCGCGGCGCTGATCAGGGATGATTAGCGCACCTGAAGTGGCTTTGCCTAAATAAGCTGCACAATTACACACCGCGGAGAGAAAGAATGACCACAGAGCTGGTGGGACGGAGGACCCAGCACGGCTACCGCAAGAACTGTAAAAGCTCAGGATTCTGTATGTAGTCGTGTTGGGTCGGCAAATAAAGCCAGTTCTCCGTCCCACCCCAATCCTGTCTCCGGTCCTCATCCTTTCCACCCCGCGACACACACATATTAAACACTAACCCAAGGGTGTAAATTAGTTCCCCACTAGCCTGATTTTAGACTGTGGCAGGAACCCTAAACCCCTAGAAACTCAAAGAGACACAATAAGAACATACAAAAATGACATGGAAACTGAAACTCTCTTCCTGTAAAGCAGGAGTGCCAACCATTGCACCAATATGCCACCAATCCAACAAAATAATTAGTCTTATTGCAGGAAACAAAGCTCAAACCCCGTTTTTTGTTTTCCTTTTTAAGAGCCTCTTTGGCAAAGCCCCATCCACAATAACACACTCTAATGGTTCCAGATGGAGGTGTATACACAGCTTTCCTGGAAGGTTTGCTCTGCCTCACAAACCACTGTCATGTCGATGATGCAGACTCCAATAATTCGTCTGCTGCTCCGTTAGAAAGAGCATCTTTGAAGCAAAGGTGGCGCAGATGGGCACCTGATGGCATGGCGCTCACACTTATACACACTAGCAATTACAATTACAGACACAAAAGCACACACTGAGGAAAAAGTGAAAGCCTTCATTGAGTGTGTGCCATATGGCAGTGCATAAGTCATTGGATTCGGCTTTGTCGATTGCGAACAGGTTACGCACAGACACACACTTGCAGATGACAGAGCATCTGGAAAGGAAGAACCTGTCGACAGTCACCGTGTATGGGAGCTAAGGATCTCAGAGGGGTACGGTTAAAGTGCCAGCCAGGTAGTGCGAATGTGGAGTGTGTAGTCCCTGGCTATGCGTGCACGATTTGTGAAAATCCATCATTGTAGAACCACTACTTCTTTCCTGCTCTTTATCAAACCATTGACCCCCGCCCAGACTCCGCCCTCTGGGACTGGCACTTATACATCCAGCACGACACGAAATACTTCCATGAGGGAAAGACACAGAGAATAAAAACGGCAAAGTGACAGGGTCAACGTCTTTACCATGTTTCCTTTATGTGGTGGATGTGCGACCTCGGTGGAGAAGCTCCACAGGGACACCAGACTGAATGTCAGGTGCTGCCCCTTTGTGCCAAACTTGGTATCTCTATTCGCACATTTGATTTCTCCTGTCTCAGTCTCTTTCCTTTTATCCCTTGTTACCTTTCTTGAAGATACCTGAATAAATCGCCCCATTTCCCATCTGTACGATGAATCGTGCTACAAACTTGCTTGGTAAAATTATGACATTTATTTAAGTAAATACTTTTTTAAATACATTTTGAAATTAATTTAGGCATGATGGCTTAGTGGTTAGCACATTCGCCTTTCAGCGCTGGGGATTCCCGGTTCGAATCCCTATCTGGGTTCAGTTACCATGTTCTTCCTGTGTCTGTGTGGGTTTCCTAAGGGTTTACCAGTTTTACTCCCAAATTCCAAAAACATGGCTCCAAGGTAAATTGCATGCTCTAAATTGCCATGTGTGTGTGGCTGTATGGGTGAGTGTGGATTGCCGATGAATTGGCGCCCTGTCCTGGGTGTATCTGCCCAGCGCCCGAGACGTTCTCCCCTGGATGGGCATGGGGAACCCTACTGCAACCCTCGTAGAGGAATAAAAGAAATAAAATGAATTAATGAATAAAAACTCCTCTGTGTGTTCCGTTAAGATATGATATTATTCCCCATCTCCCAAATTATTGCTTATCCATACATTCATTAACTCATTAATGTGTGTTTCAGGAGTTCATTGAAGAGATCCTGGCTCCGCCGTTTGGTGGAATGATCATGTTTGTAAAAGAGAGTGAAGCACTGATGGAGAAAGGGCAACTGGACAAGTTAAAGAATGATGAAGGTGGTAAAATGAAGACCTTTTTATGTTTGGCGCAGTTCTAAATTGATTAACAATCTTTTTTGATCACACAGCAACAAGTTAGAAATGTGGTTTATTTTCAAAGCTCACAATAATAGTGCTATTGATACCAACACTTTTTTAATAGCAGCTATTATTGATACAAAATGCACATATTATGTTAATGCAATCACAAGTTCCACATATAATTGTGGTTCTTAATTATTAAAAACAATATTTAATTTTGTATTTTTCGGTGTATCAGCTCGTATCACACAGCTGGTACGGGGATTCTCCAGTACGTGGAAGCAGTCAGTGGAGGCTCTGAGTCAGGAAGTAATGCGCTCCTTCACCAACTTTAAAAATGGCACCAGCATCATTCAGGTGTGTAACCTTTGACCAACAGCTTTTTGTTTTTCCACATTTGGTTAATATTATGTGAAGATATTAAACTGGGGATTTACAAGGATTAGATTAAAAATGTTTACAAGTATATTAAATGCTTGGGTTTGGTAGCTCAGTGGTTAGAGTGTTGGGCTAGCAATCTAAGGGTTGTGGGTTCAAATCCCAGCTTCACTGAGGTTACCAATGTGGGTCCTCGAGCAAGACCCTTAACCCTCATTGCTCCAGGGTGCTACATCAACCCTGTGTTCTGACCCCAACTAAGTTGAGATACTTGTAGGTCGCTTTGGAAAAAAGGGGTCTGCTAAATGACTAAATGTAAATGTACTATTTTGATATT